>MU942485.1:0-10114 GCA_036418165.1 Cooperia oncophora
CTTGTACCGGTTTCGCGGCAAAAAAATTGTAAGGGAGGGGCGCTATAGCGCAATATAGGTTCAGTGACGCCTCCTTTTCTCCAGTGACTCCGCCTCCAGACTCCGCCTTCAAGGCCCGCCTTTCAGTGAAAACGAAGCTGCAGGACGAAAAAGCATGAAAATCGTCACTTGTACGGTCGTAGAGTTCTTATCGGGGAGTCAGCTGTGCGGATGAGAGCGTAGTGCTGGAGATGGCGTTAATTGGGCACGTACACGTATGTACTATTTTATACGATTTCGAATAACAACTAAAGCACTATAGGAAATCTAAAGGAAATTTATTTGAAGCGAACGGTTCAAGCAATCTAGTGAGTACTATCGAAGTTGGTGTGGAAGAACATTAGAAGACGAAGCGCAACATCTGGTCGGGTACGAGAGCATTCCCAACGGAAAAAGCAATCTACACACGTTACACTCGCAGCCCTTAGCCAATATAGATGATTGTGGGGTAGAATATGACAATCCAGCTGAGAAAAAGAACAGTTCACGATGTTCCCAGGTAGATAAGGTTAAAATGGGGAGAGTTCTGATTTGATAGAGGCAATGCTCGGAAGATCAGGCGCAGTACGCCCTCTCAGCCATCACACTCTTCGTCAGTAAGCAAATAGGGGACAAAATGTATCTGACGAGCTTTTCCATGGAGTCTCCTGGCTTTAGGTAGATGACACACAACCCCAATAGGTCCAACAGCAGGTGCTGTAGTAGACATGAGACGGGTACTTGCCGCAAAATCCAGATTGTGGCGACGCTCAGCAACTAGCTATCATTCCCTAACTAACTGACTAGAATTACGCAGCCAAGGCACTTCCTGCACCACTGGAAAAAATTCTATGAAATACGACCCCCTCGCCCTCCTACCAAAATTTGCTTCTGTTATGGTCCCCCTCTCCATGCCCATGCTGCGCATTTTCCTGGTTTTAACAGGTCCCTCCTATCGAGCTCACATTACACACATTCCCAAGCACAAAACTTCCAATGACAAAACCTGGGGAAAGGAAATTAAATTTCAAGAACTTTATTACTTGATTGCTTAAAACTCTCATACTTTCTTAGGTCTCGAGAACTCGATCTTGAATATAACTCGCTCATTCAAAAAATTCCCAGTGGGATCATCATTTGAAAAGCTTACTTACCGATGGGTTTTTTATATAAACGGATTTGTTAGAAAAACAGCTGGCTCTGTGGGATCCATCTATAACATACCTTTCATCGAGCAGACGAATAAATACATCCATGGTGCCAATTCGAACCAGATATTGCTTGTGCTGAAAACCAGGCGACATCCGCTCGAGTACCGCCTGAACTATTGGTCAATTATTTCACCATTAGTCGCTGCTAACGGACTTGAAACCAGAATCTCTTCTCGTTCATCTAAGGAACGATGACCTATGAGAATGCAAAAGATTGTGTGGGAAGGGTAGAAAGGTGCGCAGCCAACAACCTTGAGCCTGTTTTGCGGCGGAACGTTGTAGGGTGAAGGAGTTAAGGGCAAAGTTGCTCCATTGGCACCTCCTTTTTCCAGTGACTCCGCCTTTAGAATACGCCTTCCAGCTAAAAGCGATGCGACCGAACAAGTAGCATGAAACGCATGTTCCTGTCTTTTAGATAGGGACCTGCGTTCATACTTTGCGGCAGCGTACGCTAGCGTTTCCAGCGTTCGCCAGCGGCAGTGGCAAGGAAAGGATAGATATCGATCTAGCGTCACCAGCGTACGCTAGCGTAGCGAGGGCAAGGAAAGCATAGGTATCGATCTAGCGTTTTCAGCGTTTCACCAGCGTTTCACTAGCGTTTGCAGCGGCGGGGACTAGAGACTATGGGAGAGAAGGAGAGTAGAAAACAGTTCGATTGCGCGTGCTGTGGAATTGCGGCGTGTGTCGCACCGCAGTACTAATACCGTACACTGAATTGGTTAAATTGCATAATTATGTGGTTTAGCTGTTGGAACGGAATGTTTTCTTCCTTTCATTGTGGCACCGGAATTGAATTGAACTATGAAAACGCTGGCTTTTGCAGGTGCCATCTCCTATTTTAGGGCTGATTTTGTTGGTGACTGTTCTATTTTTTTTGCGCGCGGGGAACTATATAGTATTCATTATGGAAGGTTGCTTGTCGGCTATTATGCTGACAAATTCAATGCCTCACTCTTATTGAAGATCCTTATATGTCCCACGGCATCTAATTTGATGGCATCGTTAATGATCTGGTTTATGCTTTGCATTTATGCGTTATGCAATTCAACCATTGCATAACGCATATTGCATAATGCAATTTAACCAATTCAGTGTGCGGTATTATTACCAGGGCACATCGTTGTTGGGGAATCCCCAATAGGGAGGGGGGGTCGTATTTGGTCGCCAGGAGGGGGGTCGTATTTGGGCTGAGAAAAATTTATTTTGATAGTTGATTTTTCTCGCTTCATGGACGTTGTAAAGGGAGGGGGGGGTCGTATTTGATATTTTTGGGAGGTGGGAGTGTCCGTTATCTTTACGTTTGTCGTTTGATGGCAGATGCGCGCGGCTTGACTTTTGGTGATTTTCCTGTTTCACGTACTATATGCCCCCCCCCCCGCTCGACGGCTCGATTCGATGAGGAAGGACAGAGGGCTGGGGGGGGGGTCGTATAGAGTCGACTAAAATCCCCAACCAATGATGTACCCTGGTTTACTTACTGCGCTTGCGCTCCACCCGCCGCAACTTTCACACCCACGCGCCAATCGACAACTGCTTTCGACACTTTAACATTCACGCGAATTGAAGGGGTCGCAATCCAGCGTGCTTCGCACCTTGCCGGCGTTTCCCATCATGGGGTTGCTCCCTCCCTAAAATTCGATCGAATTACCCAATCGCCATTGGTTAGCGGCAACGAGGCGAACGCCATTTGGTAGCCGCGTTGCACGACCCACGAATTACTCTCCTACGCTCCCTATTCTCTAGTCCTCGCCGCTGCAAACGCCCATGAAACGCTTGAAACGCCTAGATCGGATACCTATGCTTTCTTGTGCTCGTCACGCTAACATACCCTCGAATACACTAGCGTTACGCGAGCGTACGCTCTTGGCGCTAGATCAATATCTACCCTTTATTTGTCACTGCCGCTGTGGCGAACGAAGGAAAACGCTAGCGGTTAGGATGCGGTCCACGGCCGCAAGCATATGGAACGCAGCCTTTAAACCGCCGGTCTATTCGACTACTCTACGACTACTAAGCCAATTTCCGAAATATTAGGCCAGATTCCAGATTGTCAAGTTCCCTTTCTTAACATGTTTGGCTAAGTCTGTACCAACTTTGGCCCAAGATTTAGCCCAAGGGGTAGACCTGTTACAATTTTGGCCAAACCACCTAGTTGTCCCTCTGAACAGAACGTTATCTTGGACGGAAATGCCAGGTGCACGACGCCTGTGGCGTGGGCGTGGGGCGCGATGATTATGCAACGTTGTGAGCAAATGTATTCATGGAATGTCTTGGTAGAAAAGTTGAGCAGAAGTGTACTACCCAGGGGGGGGGACAAGTTTTTAGCTCACTTTGTAAAACGGAGTGTTTTGGTGCCGGAGAAAGCGGTGCAAACTCCGAAGCATTCTCATTTCTAACCTCTCATTCAGAGGATCTAGTGGGGATATGCCCATAAACGAAATTCAGTTCACATACGGGGAGAAAGTAACATCAAAATCTGGCCTGAAGATCGGAAAATGAGGCAGCAGCGGGCAAATAATGTCGAAACCTTTCTTTTACGTAAAATGCGACAGCGCTGTTGAATTCTATTGGAGATGGAGATGGGTCAATTCCAGCCGTGATAGTAGGCTTTGTAGTTGTTCTTGCACCTGTTGTGTTACTCTTTGAAGAAAATTCATTTAGGGACTAAATACGCAGTCAAAAACGTTTAGACTTCGAATGAGAGTGCGATTCATGGCGTATCCTAGAGAAGTCGACTGTCACCAAGCACCTGACCCTTTCATACCCTCATATCACTATTTCTCACGTAGAAAACGTGCTAGACAGGATTTTGGTAGGTTTTTGGAATGATTTTGTGGTCAGTGCAATGCCGAAAGTGTCAAGAGTAATTTCGTCAACTGTCACTATAAAAAGGCACGGTGGATGAATCAACGAGGAAAGTGCCAATTAGAGAGAATGACAGTGTAAATACCGACCGCTACCAATGCTTATACACGAACTGCAACTTTTCTTTGGGAGTAGAGCCAATTTTTCTCGAACAGTCCATATCTGAGAGAAATGCGGGGGGGGGTCCCGGTAACGTTTGTGTATTCCGGTACCGGATCACTCTGCTTTACTTTCGTCTGAACCCTCGCAGCCGTTGCATCTGCTCCCACACTGCCCTCAGATATGCACTGTAAGTTCCTATAACTGCAGAAAAAAAGCTTGAAAAAGTAGAAGAACACCTCACATCATGACTGCTGTGTGTGACATTCGCGAGATCAACAAGAAGTTGCCCTGCAGCTTCACGCACTTGAGGTTTGCTATCTCCTAGCCTGAAAATCCATCGAATTGTTGAGCCGAACTTTTACGCATTATCCAATTTTGGAAGACTGTAGCGATTCCAGTTATTGTAACAGTCACGCCGTGGACTCTACTGGTTTCCACTTCTTACTATGCTACTGACTTTTGACCTACCAGGGCTATGAAAGTATAGGTATCAATCTAGCGTCTGCCGGCGTCCACGTCTACCATCTAGCCTGCCAGCAGCAGAATGCTGGTAGAGAGTATGGTGAGGGAGGGTACCAATTGTCTGCTACCCTGATAGACGCTGGCAGACGCTGGTAGAAGCTGGTGGATGCTGGCAGACGCTAGACCGATACCTCTGAGAATCGCGTCAGGCAGAATCGGCTGTTTGTTTTCCCACGACTGGGTCACATGTCGTGCAGACTCCTGGAGACTATCTCTGTGATACTGGTAGAGACCAGCTGTTCAGTTATCACCATGAATGATGATTTATTTTTCACGATTCTCCTCCCTGTTCCGTCACCACGTTACCCACCGCCAACGGCAACGTCATATCCGTAGGCGTCCTTTCTCGTCCTTTTCAAGCCCCCAGCCTCTCTAAAATAATCCGCTTCACAGTAAGTAACGGAGGTTATATGGCCGCCAAAAGTGGCAATTCTCGCCTCCCTAGTTGCCCCGCCTACTGAAACTAAAGGACAGCTTCTGTCCCCAGTTCGTTTCCACCCTTGTTTTTCTTTTTACTTACTACAGTACTCGCCGTAATTGTTCAAAAAAATTACGAAAAAAACGCTAATCGGTTTTTTTCGTTTTTTCTTTATAGAGCTGTTCCTGTTGACTTTTTTATGGATACCCATATATGGTTAGAATCAGCTCGCCGAGCTGTATCCGAGGGTATGCTCATATTCTACGACACTTGGGTTTTGGCCGGCGCCATTTGGCGCCACCTCAGCGCCACAACTTTTCTCACAACATCTGTATAAACTTGCTTACTGGGATTATTCGGTGCCCTGTTCACGAAAGTGGCATTCATCTAGCCGTGGCTCCATTTGGCTCCATTAGGTGCCAATTTGATACCAATGACCCCCAGTTTGGCGACACGACCTTTCCCAAATCTGTGTAAACTTGCACAATAAAGTTTTTCGGTGCCCTGATCACGGAAGTGACATTCGTTTTCAGCCATGGCGCCATTTGGCGCTATTTTATGCCAATTTGGCGCTACCCCACTTTTCATCAAGATTGATAAAAAACTTGCATGGGGTGGTGTGGTTCGATGCCCTAATCACGAATCGCCAGCCTTAGCAGAGTGATCGTAGAGTTCATTAGCCCCGACGCAGGAAAAAATGGACGTCATATCCATAATTGGGATGTCAAGCGACCCGGTACACAAGGGCTCAACAATTTTGGTGATCCAGGGTTTGGCACCAGCGCCCATGGCACGGGCGCCAAACAGTTAGGACCAAGCGGTTATGACACTAGAGTTCAGGAAATTAGCCGGCGCCTGTGGCACAAGCGCCAAGCGGATGTAATATTTGGGTCTATGGATTACGCTATGGCCATGGCTAGGAATGAATGTTACTTTCGTGATGAGGGCACCGAGGCCCATTATGCAAGTTTATACAGATTTTTTGGGAAAGGTCGTGTCGCCGAACTGGCGCTCAGTGGCGCCAAATTGGCACCTAATGGCGCCAAATGGCGCCACGGCTAGAAATGAATGCCACTTTCGTGAACAGGGCACTGAATAGCCCCAGTAAGCAAGTTTATACAGATGTTGTTGAGAAAAGTTGTGGCGCCAAGTGGCGCCGGCCAAACCCAATAGAATATGAGCATACCCTCGGATACAGCTCGGCGAGCTGATTCTAATCATATATGGGTATCCATACAAAAAAGTCAACAGGAACAGCTCTATAACGAAAAAAAAACGCGGATCGGCGTTTTTTTCGTAATTTTTTGAACACTTACGGCGAGTGCTGTATTAGATAGTACTACCATGGATGAAGCGAAGAAAAGATTAGTGAGTCAGAAGCGGCAGGCTGTCGTGTTTGCTGGGATAAAACGAGGAGCTCAGAAGTTGTCTAGAGAAGCTGACAGTCCTTACTTAGAGTGTCCTCTATGATTTTTTTTTGCTTTTTTCTTCCCCTAAGAATCCTTTAACAACCATAGGTTTGTTACCGAACGCCTTCCACAGTATACAATCGCGGGGTTTGTCCATAAAAGTACGATCAACCCGCAGGTCAACTTGGCGGATACTGAATGGACCGTGATCAAGATGATCATTCGGAGTGTCTGTAGTATCCAGTCAATGAAACCTTTAGGTGTTCAAGCGAGGTGTCTTTTTTTTGTGAGCCCTCCCTGTACGAGGAAAAATCGACACGAAATGAGTTCCATAAACCTCAGCATTCCAAAAAAGCCTGAACTGCTTATATGTAGACGGACTTCAAACTATAGTTTGAAGTGCTCAGGGTTTCCGTGGAAAGATGTCCACTTACAGGTTTTCTTTCAAAAGCTATTTTTAGAATCCTGCAAAAAGTAACCATTTGGGACTGGAAGATGGTTTACGTTAACTACTCATGCTATTCCCAAAGGCATTTTTCAAACTCAACTTGAGAAGCCAGTAACCATTACAACTGCGGCCATTGCAAGACAGAGCGCGCCCTGCCGTTGGGGAGAATTGTTGCAAAATATGTACGACCCCTAACAGGGCTTCCTAGTCCGGTGCAACTCTCACCTCGCCACTCCTACCACCATCCATTCCATCTACCATCTACAAGGGAAGGACTTGGGTAGGTCGAAGTGGCCATTTGAAATGAAATGTATACCGGCTGAAAGGTCTTCGGACGGGAATTACGAAACCGTGTTCCATATCTGCTGCGGACCTCCCAGAAAGAAGTTACGGAGCTTTTTTGGGGGAGAATCACTACAAATTGGCGGCGTAAGGCTTATGCCAAATCGTGGCCAGCACGGGCCGCGTGAGATACGTTTGCAGGGCTCACGGGTGCGTGGTCGAGGGTTTGAATCCTTGATGCGTGTGCTTTTTTGCATCGTTTGGCCCCTGTGCACTTCAAAGCTAATTTGCATAACACTTGTCCCTGATAATGTCGCGACGTAATGATTCTGAACTGATGGAGCCATTGCGAACGATTTCATGGAGATCACCTCCAGCTGAAAAGATTGTCATACGAGCCGAAAACCTCCAGCAGGTACGAAAACACTTTGAGATAGGCATAATTCAACATTATGTGAGTGGTGAATGAAGCTCTTGCCCATCGCGATCTCCAGCAGCATGATTGTCACATCAACGCCACTTCATATGGAAGCATTTTCCCCGTTATACTCATCTTCGTGCACAGCGTCGTGCGTTCGGATTCGTTTCTCCAGTCATGTATTGAGAATAAAGTCATTTGAAAGCAAAATCTTCTTTTGGAATGCACTTTTGTTGTGTATGCTTTTCAAATCAAAGAGTGAAGAAGACAACAGCCAGAAAGTGGGCACTATTGAACTAACCCTCCCTACCCCAAAAAACTCAAAAAAAATTTTTCGCTGAAACGTTGCCTATAGATGTAATTCAATGCAGCTGATACGAATTAAATCACTTTTCAACCCGCTGGCGTCATTTGGCGCCATTATGCGCCAGTTTGGCGCGCACCACTTTTTCCACCAAAGTTGATGAAAACTTGCTTATGGGGGTCAATTGAGGTCCTGATTACGAATATCACACTGGTTTCAAGCGCTGGCGCCATTATGCGCCAATATAGCGCTGAATTGGCGCGTAGTGGCACCAAATGGCGCTAGCGCCAAAAATAAATGCTGGATTCGTAATCAGGAACTCAATTAACCCCCATATGCAAGTTTTCGTCGACTTTGGTGAAAAAAGAGGTGGGCGCCAAATGACGCTACGCCATCTTGCCAGCGACACTGGTGGGCGCGTTGAAACGGATGTTTTATTCGCGATCAGCGTGTTGAATTACATCTCTAGGCAACGTTTCAGCGAAAAAAATTTTTCGAGTTTCTGGGGCAGGAATAGTTTTCTTGATGCAGAATGGTGAACCTCTGTGGATGGTTTGCAGTGGTCCGTGCAGGTGCAGAATCTATTTACGTCACGAATTATCACGGAGAAGATTTATGCAAAATAGTTTTGAAGGCACAGGAACAACTTGTCAAAGAAAATGAAAAAGAGCAGCGCATTCAAGGAATTTCAAACCATCCACCGCGCACGAGGGCCCTACGGATCGTACCACTAGGGCCATGCTGCCACGATCTCGATAGCCTTACGCCGCCAATTTGTAGTGATTCTCCCCCAAAAAAGCTCGTAACTTCTTTCTGGGAGGTCCGCAGCAGATATGGAAGACGGTTTCGTAATTGTTAACGTCCGAAAGTGACCTTTCAGGCCGGGTTATACATTTCATTTCAAAAATGGCCACGTTCGGACTACCATCCTGTCCTGTAAATGTTTTCCAAATTCCAACCAATTATCCGCGAGCCTCTTTCCTAAAATCCTGGCACTTTTACAAGGAACAACTGCGTGAGCGAGGGTGGGGGAGGGGTACATAGTTTAGCGAATTAGAAAATCAAGAATAATCGCAACACTGTAGAATGAGGCTAGGTGCCATTCTGTACTGAAGCGGCCCAGGAAATCAGGGCACGTCATGCAGCCATGGGGGAAAAGTTCCATGATTTGCGAGTCCCCTGATTCCCTCCCCTGATACGCCCCATTCTCATCACCCATCTCTCCGGTTTTCCCAAAGTTCCCACCATTGTTTCCGGAATTTCCGAAAATGTCTGTTTCGTTTTCGCAAAATTTTTCTGTCGAGCCAGGGTACAATCATTTAGTTGGGGATTTTAGGTCGAACCGTACGACCCCCCCCTTTTTTTGGGAGGGGTGGTTGGGTACGGATCCTCCTAGAAAGGCAGATACGACCCCCCCCCCTTTTTTTTAATAACGTCCTTGAAGCGACAAAAATCAACCATCAAATAAATTTTTCTCAGCCCCAAATACGACCCCTTCCCTCTCCTGGCGGCCAATATACGATCCCCTCCCCCCCCTGTTGGGGATTCCCCAACAACGATGTGCCCTGTGTCGTGAGGGGGAGCGGAGCTATATAGCACATATGAAACAGGAAAAACCACAAACAGTCAACAACCTCTCTCAGAGAGCCAGAGGACAAATACCCCCCCCCCCCCCCCCCTTTGTAGCGTCCCTGAAACCAAAAAACCAACTATCAAAAAACATCTCTCAAGCCAAATACGACCCCTCCATGGGGATTCTCCAGCGTACGACGTGATCTGAAGGGAATAAAGCCCGTAGGGACCTTCATCTTTGGAATTAGCCAATCAAAATCTTAAAAGGGACACCTAGCCAGAGTGCCCTTCTACGTTGACTCCATGAAAAATGCAACCCTATGACATTGGTCTTCAGAATTTCAGTCAACTCTTTTCCCGATCAACGCTCGTCGCGCCATTTGCAGCTGTTTTATTGGCTATTCCCTTTAACGACCTTCTCTAGTACCCTGCAAATTGACGAGCCTTTGAAGTGTGAAATAGGATCCTACCCAATATGGCGCCTAGCCTGCATACCTGATTTCATGTGCATTCCTTCTCATTTGTATAGGGCGACTTCCCTCCTT
>MU942489.1:0-24286 GCA_036418165.1 Cooperia oncophora
CCCCTAGAAATCAAGCGGAGGCAAAACTTCATGCCGCCTGAAGTCGGTTTTCCCGTCCCTCTGACTGCCACTGTCCTTCAAACGGCCAAGCAGGATAGGTCTATCCAACATGCGTCACGCCCCGCGGCGTATAACGACTGCCCTGCAACATACCCCTTCGTGTGCGGGCGCCTTCTTCGCCGCTCGCTCCTTCTTTCACTGACCTGAGAACATGCGCGGTCGATCAACTCTGTTTCCACATCATGATGGAGGGGAGTGGAAATTAAGGTAATAGGTGAACGGTATGTGATCAGGAAGGTCAACCAGTCGTCCAACAGTTGGATGAAACGCTTGACATGAAACGTCTCCTCACTAAACGAAGCAACGCGATGAAGCCGCACCTGCCTAGCTGGGCCGCGTCACAGAAGAACTGGGCAGGAGTGTATACTCTATAGAGTACTGCACCTTGAGAATAGCGCGGGTAAAATATGAGCTGGCACCGAGTAGCTCTGCTCTCTTGCGCGGATACCAAGGTCTCGCAACGAAACACGTACTCAGCGATAGGGAACAAACAGAGTTGAGAGGGCGCAGACATGTAGCGCGTTGCACACTTGGCTGGCCGTGTGGCCAGCGAAAAATAGGGTATGGAGTCGGCACCGAGTAGCTCTGTTCTCTTGCGCGGATATTGAGGTCCCGCAACGAAACACGTACTCAGCGGTAGAGAACAAACAGAGGTGAGACAGACACGTAGCGCGTTGCGCCCTTGGCTGGCCGTGTAGCCAGCGCGAAGTAGAGTATGGAGTCGACACAGGGATATCACCACCCTCCAGCCTCGACCTTTCGAGGAGGAGATAGTGGCGCGCTACTGAAGCTACGGACCTATTCTCCCCATACACAGCAGGGACCAGGATTTATGGAGGTGAGGGTACAGATTGTATTCAAGGAAGATTGCACCGAATCGTCAAAGATTCCTACAGTGTTAGGGACCTGTTCGGGTGAGAGTAATCCTTGAACGGTCTCATTTTATCTGATGGTGAGCGAGAGAGCTTCATTGAGATACTGGTTGAGGTACTCAACAAGCAGTTCTACAATAAATACCGATCCTCCTTTCTATGAAATGAGCAGTACATGCTGCCCCCTTGTTCCCAAGAAGGCTTTCAAAAATTGGGCATGTAGTTGAAGATGGTCTCTACGACCGATCGACAATTTCTATCTCAGTTTCGTCAATAGTTACAATTTTAGAAGAGCATGCTGGAAGTCTTCTAAAAATCGGGAAGCTTGTTCACAGACGGGCCTGTTGGGCTCCTTTCCTCGCTAAAGAGCCTTCGGAGATATCTCACATATCCCTGAGGAACAACAGCTGTTACACTGCGACGTGGCTTGGAGCCGAAGCTAAAGCCCACGCAGTGTAACACCTTACAGCCGAAGCAGATTTTTCACCGGTTGTAGCGAACTTAAAATGACATCACTGTTGGAACAATGCTGTCCTGGCTGCACTCTCCAAGCGGGTATGTGTGCGGCAGGGACGGCACGGCGCATCGCGCCGAACAATTGCAATACCGCATATAGTTACGATCGGCGCGCACTCGCGATGGTTTTTTATCGCGACGGTGGCATTTCACTGCTACTTTTTCAACGGGGCAGTTCGTCGTACCTCAACAATACGATAATAAGTACAATCTCTGAGAGTAATGCCCTCCAGAGAGCATTGTGACTGTCACCCGATTGAGGCAGGCAAGCTAAAATTACGCGAGCAGAATAGGTGCAGGTTTTTCAGCACCATAATCACGATGAATCACTGTAATTAAGAGACACTCCGAGGCTGCGTTCATACTTTGCAGCAGCGTCCACCAGCTCCTACCAGTATCCACTAGCATTCCGAGCATCCGGCCCTGTCAGCGACTAGAAAGTGCAGATATCGATCTAGCGTCTGCCAGCGTCTACCAGCGTCCACCAGCGACCGGGAGTAGAGAGTATGGGGAAGTAGGAGGGTAGCAAACAGCTGAATTACGCCTCTTTACATTGCTGCCTTTGCAACCGTACCGTACAACTACACTGCACCGTACATTAAATGGTGGACGTTGCCGCAAAGTATGAACGTAGCCCAACGCTCACGACAATCCAGGTCCCACTGGAGTGAACAGCGTGGCTGAAAACCAAAGCGAATACAATCTAATTCACTAGCGCAATTAGCTTATCGTCGGCGTTGCAAGTACGCGATGTCTGCAGATTGCCGCGCACGCGACGTCGCGTGGTCCTCAAGACCCCCTGTCCTCTCCTGCCGCACCGCGTCAAACATCCAACACGTTTGTCAACATGGATCACCACCAGGGCTCGGTGGTAAGCGTGGTGTTGGGAAGAAGTACACCTGGGGTGAATCTCACAAATGTCTCATCACATCACAGGCACAGCATAACCTTTCCACTGGATTGATCATTTTCGAGCACTTATTGCGAACTTCTGGTGGGCTTGGCGCTCCTGGGAAGGGCTCATGCGCCGAATGGTGAAAGTGAGGTGATAAGAGAAGAGAGCTGATATCCTATGATAACGATGATTGGAATATTCAAACACGCCTTCCCTTCCATAGCTTGCACATACGAGTTGGGGGGGGGCATGGACTCCTAGCTGAGGGCATTTCGGACTGCTTTTTTCTGCTCGTTTTCCCCATTAATCAGTTGCTCAGCACTTTTTCGTTCGTATTTAAGCTCCGTTAACCGCCATCTGTGGTCGCCGCCCTTGTCTTTGAAAGCGGTGGTCACGACTGCTGGAGGCGGGCAATTGTTGCCAGCGCCACTAGTGGAGCGGCTGGCAGAGGGCGTTCGGCCACACGAAACTCAGCCCCTCCACCAATGACACTGGCGGCAACCTCCCGCTTCCAGTGCCTTCAAGTCACTGTGCATCCAAATCTTAGAAACTGCTCCGGTAGTATCCCTTTTAGCTCAATTTTAGTGTACCTGATGCTGGAGGGATAGAAAGGCCTGTTGTATAGGGTTTGTTTGACACTTCTAGTCATAACGCTAACCCTTTTCAGCTCTGGCCTCATAATCAAAAAGCCCAAAATTCCAGAACTTTTGCGTCAAAGCATGTTAGTTGAAGAGAACGATGTTAGGAAGAAAGAAGACCAACAAATTCTTTGGAGATAAAGCGCTTATGGCGTATTCAGAGGTGCAATCAACAACAAGTATAAACACTAGCAAAATCCAAACAGACGACAAACAAACAGTAGCATATCAGCTACCGACCATTCAAGAGAATGCTGACTACTCTGCACTCCCATTCCCCTTTATGCCCTCCCCCAATGCCGTTCTTTCCGCATGGCTGGAACAGCCGAACTTCATTGGGTCATCACGCTCGAATTCTGTTGCTTCTCACTTACGCAGGCGAGAAAACACAACACGACTAGCACTTCTTGACAAATGGGCTATAAGAGACGCGATGGCGCGTGTCATCTTTTGAAGCATGCTTACAATTAACTTTTTGCCCACACCCTCAGAATAGGCACAGAAGCGGAAAAAATTGGAAAAAGCCGAAGTCGCGCGCTTTTGACCAATTTTGTCAGACTTTTTTAAATTGGACACGGGAATTTTGTTTGCTTAGATCAAGCACGCAAGCTGCTCTGAAATTCACAAGGAAAGAACGTGGGACTGCGGAGCATTAGGAAAGAGTAGAAGGAAAAGGAAAGGAACACGCAGAAGCCTGGCTCCTTTGGTGAGCCATGACCGCCCACTATGTGGCCAGGTGCGCTAAGAACATCCCATTACTGTGAGGAGGACCGAAAAAAGGAAACTTTACCGCACCAAAAAAGCTTGGAGGATGAAGCTTAAGCCGTTGATGAGTCACTATTTAGGATGTGGCGCACACATTCCACTTCTGTTTAGAATCGTTGTGATTTTTAAGCGCGATATTTTCAGTGCAATGACTTGCGGGAGGGGGGAGATGCCGAGCCGAGCCGGGAAATGACTCCCAGACCGCACGCGTGCTAAGTGACATCACTTGCCACTGAACTATTGGGTTGGCACATGGCATAAGTAATGGCGTTTTTTTTCAATTGAAAATTTTGTCCAAAAAGTGAAATGTTTTGCAAGCAAGCTTGATATCATCTGATAAGTTAACTTTCTCGTAATATAAGAATATACAGAACAGCTTCTGGATTGAGGGAAAAATTTTGTGAATTTTTCCAGAGTTGAGAAGTGAAGTCGCTGAATTTAGCCACCTTCGACAACTACGTCTATTTAACGTCAAAGTGCTAAAAATGCGCTTGAGGTGCCTCCATACATTTGAAAAGGTTGGGCTAAGAAGTCTCAGCCAAGGCAATAGTCTAATAGGGACGCTTTGGAACTAATTTCAAGAATTTCAAAGTTGGCAACCTTCACCTCGCCGATATTGGGCAGGCTCACGTCTGTTCCACCTGAAATTTTATGCTAATAGTTTGAATGTTTCGCTATATGTGTTTTGTATGGTTGTATAGCACAAATTTCAGCCTGCTCAGTATAAACAATCGTCCAGTTATTTTGGAAATGACGTTCGATTTCTTTGTTGTTTTCAGGGTTGGTATATATGGGAGTTCAGGTCGAATGAAGCATCAGACACAGCTTACAATCCGACATGTCACTCTTGTTCGCATTCATTCTATCCCAGCTATATATCCAATATTTATTAGCATAAAGATTCGTGAAATCGGGAACGCCTAATTCTCATCGACGCTTAGGCTCCGTAATGATAACCTGAAATTAACAGAAAGTAAACAGCTCTGGAGAACAGATTTCCATAGCAGTGTTATAGAGCACGAAATTTGCTATCAGAACATGCAAAACATATCAGCGAAACATTCAAATATTAGCATAAAATTTCAGGTGGAACAGACGTGAGCCTGCCCAATATTGGCAAGGTGAAGGTTGGCCAACTTTGAAATTCTTGAAATTAGTTCCAAAGCGTCCTATTGAAATTCTCTCAGTGAGACTTCTAGCTCAACCTTTTCCAAATGTATGCAGCAGCTTAAGCGGTTTTTATCACTCCAAGTGGACGTAGATAGAGGCAGTTGTCGAGGTGTTGATTTTCGCCGACTTCACTTTCAACTTCAACGACTAAAAAAATTCACAAAAATTAATCCCTAAACCGGAGCTGTTTTGATATTCTTATACTAACGAGCAGTTTCCTAAGTGATATGAAAGTTGCGCGCAAAAACATTTCACTTTGAGAATCAAAATTCTCGAACTGAAAAAACGCATTACTTAGTGCCAACCCACTGTAGGAAACTTTGTTAGCCTGGGCGGAGCCCGATATACAGATTGATACGGATCGCGCTGCGTGAAGCGTGCTTGCCGGTATACCACTCATCGGCAAACCTATTACGTATTGACATTAGTTTTCACATACCTCCCTAGTACTGTTCATACAAAGGTCATATAATAAGAGAGAGGCAGCTCATACCATTTTAAGACTTGTATCACTTTATCTTTTTATCTCGTTACCATAGCTCTCACTCTAGGCCGGTTCTAACGTCTGCGACTAGCCGTTTCTGCACCTACATCACTTTTACCATTCCATAATCTCGGTTTTCCGCCGCGACTCGAAAATTTTGTCCCCGATGTCGGGTTTAGTAGCGAACTCGTGGCTGCCAAAACGAACGCGCCCTTATTGGCAATATAGGAAACTTGATTACCCTGAATGTAGCTTATGACTGATTTCGTAGAAGAACCAGGGGCAATCAAAGTGGCGCCGACACGAATCTGGCGCCAAAATTGGATGTTTTCTCCGCAACCGGGACGCCGAACAACTCTTCACGTAAGTTTATGAGGACTTTGCTTGAAAAAGTTGTTGCGCCATCAGGAACTGGTTCTTGGAAATAAGGTCATTCTTCTAGAAGGGGCACTTAACAACCCCTCAGTAATGAAGCTCCCATCAGGGGCCCGCATTTGACCGTTGAGGAGGGGTTCCTAGTTTGAGGTGCTAATTTTTTTTCGATTTAGGCGCATGAAGCGTTATATGTCCCTAGTCAGCGGCGCTCCAGAATTACTAGCTGATAGTTGATCTGAGGTATCTGCCCCATCATACCGCTCAGCAGCAAAACAGGGAGAATCTGGATAGGAAACAAATGTGTTAGGGGTAGTAGAGAAAACAGGTTATAAGGGGTGTGCCACCAACATGTGCCTCCGGAGGAAGAGGGTCCTACTGACACCGCCGTCTCACATAATGCCTTGGTTGACGTACAGATGTCATAGTGGATGTTCCACGGACTGTAGGGTTTTGGCCCTATTTTAGCAACATGCGCTTATCTACCCATGGACCGAAGGCAAATGCATGGCGCATCACCAGGGTACCAGTCAGCGCATAGTCTTCTACTTTCTGTGGTATAGCCAAAATAAAGACGGCGTTGTTTGATTTCTCCTCTAATGATAAGCAGAAAGAGCGATTCAGAGAGTGAACACGTAGCATGAGAAGAACGACTTGATGACAACCGCAATAGAAGGGAAACCTCAGGCTGACGCACAATTTACCCTTTACAGCCCCACTTTCCGGAATTTCGGCTAAATTTTCATCGAGCTCAGGGCGCTGTTCGGTTAAGAAGGGGCATTTTGCATTTTCGCTGTCTCCCACTGTCGTGTCGAACCATCAAGTAGAGACTTGCGGAATCCTGTGAAGCCAGGAAATGATACCAGTCAAACTTGCAGAAACTACTTGTCAACTCTTAAAGCAATGAACAGGCAATGGGAAGCAGCGAAAGTGCAGAACCTTCTCCCCCCCCCCTCTCCACCACTCTCACAGCCGAACTACGCCGAAATTAGTCCTTGAGAGCAGCTCAGGCCCCTAAACATGAATATCATCTGCTGACGGGAAGCCGCGTGGCACCGGATGTGACACTCCGACTCAAGGTGTCAGACTACCCATAGAGACAAATTTCCAGGTTTATCGAGAGTTTGACCCATTTTTGGAAAGAATGTCGTAAAATGTAGTACCATTACGAATGCAATGGGAGTTGCATACATGAATATACAGTAGAAATATACGCGTGCAGACCAGTGGAAAATGGCGCAGTCGGTCGTTCACACGATCGCGTTTTCAAATCCTCGAAAAACCTGCTATGGCCGTTAAAGATCTGTTTGCTCGGCGAGAATCGGTGTCTACAACGGCAAATAGAACGTTGATAGGGCAGTCAAGCTGGATTGGTTAAGCTCCTTAGGGGGAAATATTTGGCTATAAGCGAGGCTTTAGACGACTGTTCAACGTACAGCGCTGGTGCAGTAGTCTGAGGCGCTTCACTTCACTGA
This sequence comes from Cooperia oncophora, assembly GCA_036418165.1. Classification (NCBI taxonomy): domain Eukaryota; kingdom Metazoa; phylum Nematoda; class Chromadorea; order Rhabditida; family Trichostrongylidae; genus Cooperia; species Cooperia oncophora. The sequence continues at coordinate 7,248 of MU942489.1, forward strand.
CTTAATCATGTGATCGAGTACTATGAATGCAAGTGGAGCCCGCAAAGGCATCTAACAGGCGAGCAGGTGCATTGGCAAGTGGCGCTCCTTACCACTTAAACGGTCAGAAGGTTCGGGGGAAAACTCCCATGCGTCTTGCTTCTCATGGACCATTGCTTCGCCCATTCAGGAATAGGAAATAGGAAAAATCGCATGGACTATTGCCTCCTTCACTTAGGAATCTAAGTGAAAGAGGCACTAGTCCATGCGCAACAAAACCAGCAATTCGGTCGTCTGCCCCCACCTTTTTCCATTGGCCTCGCTTGCCGCAGTCCTCATCCACGTTTGCTCTTTTTATTATTGCTTTTCGACAGCATCTAGCCTTGACCAAATATGATCAGAGCCAAATGAAGCATAAACGCAAACCAAGCGGAAGTGTACGACAAAAAGTAGCGCCAGAATTACCCAGCAGGACATCCAGGACCAAACAAGTAAAATGACCATCTTGACCAATCCAGGTCACTGCTACCTTTTTAACGTCATCCAGGTCATTGCTACCTTTTTTAATGTCAATCTCCAAAAAACCTATCAGGTTGTTAAACAGTTCCAGAGCACTTCACATTACTGCTGCTGAACAATATTTTGAAGAAAAAAGTGACAAATGAGGAACTAGTTTCGTGTCATAAAAGTAATATCAATAAACCATCACTCACACGATTCTTACAGGAACACACGTGTAATCATCAATTAGAATAAAAAAAAGGAGAGGCACTATCTACCCTTCATTGCCCCAACCATCCAGAATTGAGCCAGTTTTTGACCGACTTTTTTCTCCGTGGACAGATTTGGCTCAAATGTTGTCTCCTAGGGTAGTTTGACCTCCTGAATACGAATATCACATTCGCTTAGCCCGAAACTTCCTCGCCCGCGCCACAGGCGCCGATGATTTGGGGTATTTTGGCGCCAGCGCCTGTAGCGCGGGCGCCAGGAGGTTTCGGGTCGAGCGGATGTGATATTCGTGTTCAGGAGGTCAGACTACCCCTGAGAACAAGTTTTCAGCGAATTTGGTGATTTAGGTATTTTGGCGCCGGCGCCTGTGGCGCGGGCGCCAGGAGGTTTCGTGCCAAGCGGATGTGATATTCATGTTCAGGAGGTCAAACTACCCCAGGTGACGAATTTTTAGCCGAATCAAGGAGAAAAGTCGGTCGAAGAAGAATGGCCTGTTTCTGGAAGACTGGGACAGTAAAGGGTAAATAGTGCCAAACGGGGCATTGGGGTCAAGCCACAAAGGCGCGAACGGGGATCAAGCGTGTGCGTTGGTGACAATGCACGCGGTAATCATTGGTCTTAAAGGCTCGTTCACCACAAGCTTACTATTTTTGTACGTTCTCAGCAATTTCAGTAAACTGAGAGTAAAATTAAAAGAGAGAGAGGGAGAGAGGGGGAGTAAAAGCGGCCCTGGTGGCGTAACGGATAGCGCACTCGCCCGGAAAGCGTGAGGTGCGGGTTCGACTCCCGCCTGGGGCACGACTTTTGCCCATAACTCAGCATTCTTGTGACCGGAACGCGAACTGCGGTGTAAAACAGCACTTATTATAACAAAACAATAGAAAGCTATTATAAGCTTCCTTCAAATCAAAGCCTCCAAAGGTTACATTGTAGGAAGTTTTGGCGAAGATACGATCTACAGTAACGACGTCAGTGAACAAGCGATGTAACAACAACTGCAGGCAATTGTTTTCTTTTTGGGGGCTATTGTTTTTTTCGATGGCTGTTACTGTTTTATTGCCACTAAAGTTGACCGGTTACCGAAAAGGTTCATCTCAATGACGATTGTTAAACAGCGGCACTCTATCGTTTGACCAGGTTTATTCGACTCTCGTTTTGGAAAAAAAAGACCATCTGGATGTATGAGTTGGAAAACTACCAGGGCATCGTAGAAGGTTCATTCTTTGAAACGTGACCGAGAATACTAGACGACTTATTACCGCATTACACATTACCGTTAAGTAACTTTCCCCATAACTTTTATAGAAAAGTCTGCGAATTCCACTTCTCGAAGGTGACTAATCGATTCACGGCCATAACACAATTGAACGAATAGGCTCATTTCTTTGAGTAATGTCTTCTGTTGACGAAAACTAGTCCAGGGCCCATCGGAAGTATCAGACTATTCATGAGAAGCATTATCGACGCGGGTTTTTGGTACATTTGCAGTCAGAAGCGCTTCCGTAAGTTAGCCCAGAATGCAGCCGAGGAATTTAAAGACCTATTAGTCTCTTTATGTTCTTGTCCTTCAATTCCGAATTTTGTGGGCTAGTTTTCGAGCGAGTGACCCAGGAAATGTCGACCTATAAAATTTCGCGCTACGCTTTGCTTTGAAAACTAATTACATCCGCCTGCTGGTGAAATGTCAGGCACTCGCGCCACAAGCACTGGCAACAAAACTAGTATGAAGCGCAGGTGCCAAAGCGTTTCCGCTCCAAGTGGATGCCACTTAATCGCGTTCAGGGACGAACTATGTTTTTTTTCCCAGAAATTGCAAATTTTTTTGACAACTTTGACCCCGAAGGACCATTTTTGATCATAATCTGGAAACATCGGAGTATGGTGCTGTCCCGGAGTCTCATTACTCATCTGAATGTGTATAAACAATGTGAAACTCCAAAAGTTTATTCCAAAAAACTCAAAAGACAGCAAAAGTCTCAAAAGTTTTTTAAAATATATCTATCTGGCTATATTTCGGTGCGTAGCACCTTCTTCAGGCCTGAAATTATTTAGCTTGTTTTATGCAGAATATAAGCCTACAGAGATGTAACCCGCACGGACTCCTCCCATACGAGGCACTTACCGAAATATCCTGGCAAATTAGCCAACCCACCCTAACCACACCCTTAAATAGTGGGATGTGACGCGATCACATTATGACTTGCATAATGTCACGTAGTTCCTCCCTATTGTTTATTTGGGGTGTTAGCCGTTTTATTTCCAAGGCCTCCAATATTTTCCTTTCCATTGCGCTCTCTACCGAGCGGTGTAGTACTTTGACCATTAAAGAGGGGGGTTCCTGGTGAGTGTGCTCCATTATGCGATGCCGGGAGAAACTGCTATTAGGGTAAGAAGGTGGATTTCCCAGCGCCCTCCGGTGTTCGTCGATCCGTTTGTATAGGGCCTCCCAGTTTCTCCCACATATTTTTGCCCGCATCCTTGACATTCCACCAGATAAACTGTCCCCCTGAGTTGACAGATTTTAGAATCACTGCAGTAACTACAGCCCGCCCTTCCACATTTATCTTCATAAGGCCTGGAAAATGTAAGGAGCCGTTTTAAATTTGGTGGAGGACGAAATATTAGGCGTATAGGAAGTGGTGAGCACTTTACAATATTATTTACTTTTAATGCCGTGCTTTCATTTAGGTAAGGTAATACCAAGGGAATTCCGTCCGCCGTGGAATGCGGTTTCCATGTATGGGTGCGGGTGCTTGTATACCCATTCTCTCTTAGAATTCTATCCACCATCGAGTCTGCTTCTGATGACTGCTGGGTGCATATTTTGTCCTTAGTGATCACCATATTCCGGACAACATTGGCTTTCATGTACAGGGGGTGACCACTTCTAGCATGCAGCAACACGTTCTTCGAAGCTGGCTTTCTATACCAGGATAACTCCGTGGTACCATTTCTGATCCGAACCTTGGTGTTCAAGAATGGGACAAATCCTTCATTGTTGGGTTCTCCACAGTGAACCTAATGTTAGGGTCCTGCGAATTCAAATTGAGAAGGGTCCCGTCCAATTCCGCTCCAGACGAGCCAATTATGAACACGTCGTCGATATATCGCTTATAGAAGATTATGCCAGCTGTCAGTGATCTTCGTTCCACGAAGTCCAGGTACACAATGGCCAGCAGTGGTGCTATTCGTGATCCCATGGCTAAACCTCGATGCTGGACATAAAATCTTCCGTTGAATTGGAATATGTTGCTGTCCAGCGTTGCTCTGAGTAACTCCCTCAGGTCATTTTCGTCTAGGCCAAAGGTGTATGTTTCTTCCTTGTACTGCCTCCAGAGGGTTAGCAAAGGCAAAGTCGATTGGATAGCGAGGCGAGAGTTAAGATACAGTGTTGGGGACAGAGCGGGGATTTTCGTCGTTTATGACCAAGGATATGGACAAGGCAGTCACCACTCGCAGTCTAGAGGACCGCGCCACCTACATTGAGTCTTCTATTCAGGCATTCAATCAGGCGGCCAAAAAGCTCGAGAACACAATCAAAAACGTTTTAGGTCGAAAGTTAGATCAAGAGGTGGTGAGAAGATTTATATCATACGCGCCGTGCGTACCCACCTTCTACTCGCTGGTCAAAACCCACAAAATCGTTGGTATCGCTCCAAATAATCTCACCGATAGGGACATCAAAACTCGCCCCATAATCTCCTGTTGTGGTGGACCAGCAGATAAAATTAGCTGGTTATTGCGTCAAGCGTTTTCTCCCCACTCTTACGCCACATCACCTCACATTTAACAAACACCAGGGATTTCATTACATGCCTCAACCAATGCCATATTCCCGCCGATGCATGTTATGCCAGCTTTGATGCCGTTTCGCTCTACACCAACGTGAACACTCAAGATGCTATAGAAGCTTTGCTAACCCTCTGGAGGCAGTACAAGGAAGAAACATACACCTTTGGCCTAGACGAAAATGACCTGAGGGAGTTACTCAGAGCAACGCTGGACAGCAACATATTCCAATTCAACGGAAGATTTTATGTCCAGCATCGAGGTTTAGCCATGGGATCACGAATAGCACCACTGCTGGCCATTGTGTACCTGGACTTCGTGGAACGACGATCACTGACAGCTGGCATAATCTTCTATAAGCGATATATCGACGACGTGTTCATAATTGGCTCGTCTGGAGCGGAATTGGACGGGACCCTTCTCAATTTGAATTCGCAGGACCCTAACATTAGGTTCACTGTGGAGAACCCTAACAATGAAGGATTTGTCCCATTCTTGAGAACACAAGGTTCGGATCAGAAATGGTACCACGGAGTTATCCTGGTATAGAAAGCCAGCTTCGAAGAACGTGTTGCTGCATGCTAGAAGTGGTCACCCCCTGTACATGAAAGCCAATGTTGTCCGGAATATGGTGATCACTAAGGACAAAATATGCACCCAGCAGTCATCAGAAGCAGACTCGATGGTGGATAGAATTCTAAGAGAGAATGGGTATACAAGCACCCGCACCCATACATGGAAACCGCATTCCACGGCGGACGGAATTCCCTTGGTATTACCTTACCTAAATGAAAGCACGGCATTAAAAGTAATAATATTGTAAAGTGCTCACCACTTCCTATACGCCTAATATTTCGTCCTCCACCAAATTTAAAACGGCTCCTTACATTTTCCAGGCCTTATGAAGATAAATGTGGAAGGGCGGGCTGTAGTTACTGCAGTGATTCTAAAATCTGTCAACTCAGGGAGCGGGGGGCGCCGCGCGTGGCGGCCGGCCCCGGCGGCGGGGGGGGGGGGCGGGCCGGGGGGACAGTTTATCTGGTGGAATGTCAAGGATGCGGGCAAAAATATGTGGGAGAAACTGGGAGGCCCCTATACAAACGGATCGACGAACACCGGAGGGCGCTGGGAAATCCACCTTCTTACCCTAATAGCAGTTTCTCCCGGCATCGCATAATGGAGCACGCTCACCAGGAACCCCCCTCTTTAATGGTCAAAGTACTACACCGCTCGGTAGAGAGCGCAATGGAAAGGAAAATATTGGAGGCCTTGGAAATAAAACGGCTAACACCCCAAATAAACAATAGGGAGGAACTACGTGACATTATGCAAGTCATAATGTGATCGCGTCACATCCCACTATTTAAGGGTGTGGTTAGGGTGGGTTGGCTAATTTGCCAGGATATTTCGGTAAGTGCCTCGTATGGGAGGAGTCCGTGCGGGTTACATCTCTGTAGGCTTATATTCTGCATAAAACAAGCTAAATAATTTCAGGCCTGAAGAAGGTGCTACGCACCGAAATATAGCCAGATAAGATATATTTTAAAAAACTTTTGAGACTTTTGCTGTCTTTTGAGTTTTTTGGAATAAACTTTTGGAGTTTCACATTGATTTATTACACATTCATAATCTGGAAAGAATTTACACTCCTTATCCCTGAGCCAGAGTAGGCGTGGCATTTGAACATGGCACGGAACTGGTTACTCGTGGAATATTCCAGTCTGGGACAACTGTCATCTTGTTCTGTGCTTGGAAAGAGACACGAAGCCAGGATGAAAATATCTCACCAGAAGCACAGACTCCTTCAGGTTAAGTTGAAGCTTGCAGCCATGCCTACCCGATCTCAGAGATCTGGGGTATAGATCAGTGAGACAGTAACAAAGGATAAAAGTCCTGGCCGTTGAGTAGCCGCACTGGGTGATGCGACACGCATTTTTATTTCATTTAGTGTGCGTACCAGTGTTAGTGATATGTTGAGTGTGGCTATAAATAACGACTTGTGAACGGATGGAGCGAAGGGGCAGCTGCTGTGGCAAGACGGTGCTCTTATGCTTCCAGTACGAGTTCTGCCGCTTAGCGATTTAAACCCGTCCTAAGGTAGTAAAAGCTTGTTGGCCCCAACGACAGCCCGTCAGCCGATCAGATTCCCGCGCCCCGTGGATGACGATAATACCTAATCCACTCGCCTTTTATGGGACTTATCATTATGCCAGGTAAATAATATCAATTGTTGGCAACTGATGTCTACTGCCACACTTTTTTGCGACACCGAAAGCTTACGACAAGAATGCTGAAGCTATGGGCAAAGGCATTCTCCAGCTAGCGCCTTCAAACCCTGGCCTCACTGGGTGCTGGGCTATTGCTACAGCCACTCTCATCTCCGAGCTGTCATCTGCTCACAGACTGAGGTTGTTGAGTTCTGGTTAAGGGGCAAGTTCACCGTCCATGTAGACATTCTTCTGAGAACGGAAAGAAAGGCTCTGTAGAGCTGCAGTTGTACCACTTCGAGCATTTGTTGCACTATCTCTAACCAGGAAAGGTCAACAGGTCAGCCTGGCCATTTGCAATGAGGTGCACATCGTTGTACTCGCCTTGAGACGGTGAACTCGGAAACAATCTTTAAAATTTGCAGAACGATCCTCTGAGCAGAGTTATAGAGGTTTTTCTTACTGTTTTTCTTCTTCCGAGCGCGCTGGCGTCGAGGCGTTGGCACCTGTAGCGGGACTCACAGCGCTCTTCGCGCAAAATAGGTGTCATATTCGTGTTCAGGGGGTCAAATAATCCTTAGACACGGCAGCTTGGCAGAATCTGAGGTTCTGACTCAACTTTTTTGAAAAATGGGCCATGGATACTTATGGCACTGACTGATAACACAGCCGAGAAGCGACTAGCCATACTGATTTGATGAGTCAGTTTGTCGCAAGCTGAAATTACCCTTTAGTCATGTCTTTCAGATCCTAGCCTGCTGATTCATGCAGTTTGCATCATTTCCCTGATTACCGGTAGGAAATTCCATCTCGAGACAGTCAATGATGGTGGGTGACCCAGCCTGCGGCAAATTACCCATAGCATAGCCCACATTTTCCAAGTTAGGTCGCAATATCAGATTCGGCTAGAAACTTGTCCCCAGGGGTAATTTGACCCGCTGAACATAAATATCATGGTATTTCACTGCAAAAACCCTTGCGACATGTGTTACGAGAGGGACAAGTACAAACACTCTTTCAGGCCACAATGGGTCTAACTTTCAAAAAGTTGCGTCGCAGGATTATTTTACGAGTATAGGGCAGGCGAGGAAGCAGAAGTTAGATGCTCTCAACGCGTTGTTCTTTGATGCAAAACGAAAGAGTTGCCTGGATCCGATCCGACGACATCCCGACTACGATACCCACTCGCTATCCGTTGCTCTATGCTGCCACGTGTTGGAAAGACTCCATTCATTAATGTAAAGACGTTTCCACGTTAGTTGCGATAGCATGTAAAACAACCACGAGGGGAGAAATCCCTCCATAACTCCGTTCAGAGAATCGTTCTGCAAATTTTGAAGACAGTTCTGAGTTCACCGTCTCAAGACGCGTACAACGGTGTGCATCTCACTGGAAATGGCCAGGCTGACCTGTTGACCTTTCTCTGCGTAAGTAACTACTAAGCAATATCAGATAAGAATTGCAGTTGTACCACTTCGAACTTTTGTAGATTGAGATTTCTCTGTAGGCCTCGTATTCACCTACATGGAGAGCTCACTGGTTCCACGGTGACATGTCCTTCTGCTGCAGTGACATGAACATCATCGGGTATCAATTACTGATTTAAACAAAATCGTTCCTGCATAATTGAACAAATCTCACGTGAGCTCTCCGGGAACTTCCTAAACGCAATCTCACAGAACTTGACAGAACGACACCATTTTTCAACATTTACAGCACCAATCTCGTCATACTTAATCGGACTTTGAAAAAATGGGAGTGACAAATAACGGCCGGTACTAGCTCCGTTTTGCCAACGACATCGTACCAACAACACTTTTCAGTGAGCAAAAAGAGCGAACGCTGGTTGACTTTAACTGCATCTGTTGAAAGATAGCTTTGCAGCTGAAACTAACGAAGACGGTGCTTGGAGAGGATGCTAAGAAACGGACGTGTTGACGAAGACAACGCTCAACGGGACAAACATCAAAGAAGGACTGCTGAGATGACATACAGACAACATTGCCTTGTACACAGGGCACGCCATCGCGTTTTGATTGATTCCTGAAAAATACGAACCCCCAACTCCATCCTTCAAATACGACCCCGTCCTACCAGTTTTTCTCAAAAAATTTCTGGTTTTTCCCCAAAATTTTGCTGTCCAACGGCGGGGGGACGGGGGTATACAACACCAGCGAAACGAGAAGAACCGCAAAAAGCCAACAACCGGGAAAAGTTTTTTCCCAACGCCGCAAATTCCTCTCAAAGACAAATACGACCCCCCTCCCCCTCTCCCAACAACGACCAAATACGACCCCTACCCCATCAAAAAAAAATTTCGGGCGATTATCGCAACAATGCCGTGCATTTGTATGTACACTCATTATCCGGATTTGAGAAGGATGGTCTGCTTTTTTTTTAACCCATTGGAACATGGAGAGGAAACCCTTCTACATTCGATATTCCCATTTTAGACAACTGCCATACAGTCTTGAGCTGGACAAAGACATGATCACAATTGTCACAACGCGGCAACAACTTCAAAGGACTGCCGTCTCCAACGTCAAATGAACGTGATGGCAACCACGCCACTCCGTCTCTGAGGTATAGAATAGTACACACTGTCGTCGCTAGGACCGGCTATCGAACATTTTTTGAAGTGGAAAGACAATGGCTGTGGTGTATTTTAAAGGAACTCGCTGAGCGCAACCATGCCAGTGCAGGTTCACCCTCAGAACTTTGGCACCAGAGGTAACTGCTCGCTTTTGCGGCGTATTCGAAATCTGAGAAGATGACTGCTTTCTAGGGAAAATACTTTGACCACTTTATGGAAATTTGCTTTCTAGAGTACTTTTGACCACATGAACACTAGTAAACCGGACGATGACCAGCTCCGCAGGCCTGCCTTGGCCCTGGGTGTGTGTTGAACGCAGAATTCAAGAGGTTTCTCTCAAACATATAAGGTATTCGCGTTCAGAGGAGTTAACTCATCTTAGAACGGCGAATTCGTTCCACATATCTACCCCGTGCAGCAAATGCTGACAAGGTGAAACCTGAGATTTGGAAATTGAGGCCGTAAAGAGCAAATCGTGCCTTTATAAGGTCTGGAGTGTGTCATTCACCAACAAGTAAGAGAGGTAGGAGTTACAATGTCATATTAAAGCCGAATTAATGCAGCATTTGCTGGAATGAAGTGAAATTCGCTGAATCACGTCATCAATCAAAAACGTCCAAAGAGCACCAGCTGCAAACACACAAGCTGAAACTAGCCCTCCACCACGTCAGTGCAGAGAACGATAGAGATCGTTCTGACTCCACAGAACGCTTGAATATCTCCACAGCACTAAGCATCACATCAAATAGTGCAAGCAGGGCACTTTAGGTGAAACAGTATCTCAAGGAGATTCCCCCTGGCAGCTGACAAATGAAAAACGTCTTCAAAAGTCAAAGTAGAAAAAGGAGTGCTCAAATTACCTAGCACACCTTTGTGACCCCGCCCACTTGTAAACATCGAATGACCGATGCGAACAAGAACAGCAATTCACTTTAAATTATATGGTGATTTCAAGAATAAAGTGCAAAGTGCGAATCACATACCGGTCCGTGTATGTTGCCAAGCAACTGGATCAAGAACGAGAAATTTCTCGGAATTCTCCTTCCACTCGCAACTACAGTGGCATTACGGATCGATGTAGCACCCCATTCCCTCGAACTTTCTCCTCCACAACCAACCCATCTCGTCTTGCCATACTTTTCCTGGAACTTACCGTCGAGCAAGAAGCGGGAGAAGAGGGGGGGGGGAGTGGACAGCTCCGACCAGCATAGGGAAGAATCAACAAAAAAATTCTCTGAAGCTGAATATGACTTCCCTCCCCTACAGCGACCAAATATGACTCCCCGTTAACATCCCAACGAACAACGTTCACCGTATGCACTGGCTTATTCGGCACACAGCCAATATGCAAGCCTGCTTTTATACTCCAGAACGAACCTTGCACCAACTGACTAACCCCAAGAAATAGAGGGCTCGATTGGTCTCGGCAGGGGCAGACCAGTGCTTTGACCTCCAACCGCACGCGTAGTAAGCTGCTCTGCTCGCCACTAAACCACCTCCGGGTACGCCGCAACTGCTATGATACGAGAGAAAAAGTCTAACAGTAAGTAGATGCGGGAAGCGGTTCACTTCCATACATCTGCTACCCGCAATATGGCCCTGTTTCCACGAACTCATCACTTTCCTTGTAGTTCTTATCCCTCATCTTTGTTTTTACAGCTTTTTTCATATCTAGGGAAGAAAATGCAAATAGAAGAGCGAATTAGTCGCCGTCAACAGAACCCTCAAAGCAATCAGTCATGGTTGCAAGCGCTTCGAGATTTGGGTGTTTGAAAGCTATTTTAGATTTTCCACAGAATTTTGAGCTTTAATTGAGCTCTGATTAATGAACAGACAAAAATAATTGGGTGAGCTGGGATCAGGGACCTATCGAGTTCGTAAAAATCTACACAGAAAGCGAAGATCTATATACTGCCTATATGTAAACGCCACGTCCCTGAGATGCGGTAGGGCGTGGCTGCGTACTTCACTTTACATAAGCGTAAGGGCAGCAATTCGTGAGATATTTCAAATTGAGACAACTGCCATTTTGTTTTGTGCTGGACATGATTACATCTGACCCAAAAGGAAAACAACTCACCCAAAGTGCAGACGCGCCACGTTCGGATAAAGAACGTAGCCACGCCTACCGCATTTCAAGGAACTGGAGTATATATGCAGCACATTGCTAGGAGACTGTTGAAGAGATTTGCTTGAGGACAATGGAACCCTTTCAACCAGATTTAAGGTGAACAAAATCCAAACTCATAAAATGAAGCTCCAAATAAGCATAGCACTGTAGCGCTCCAAGAGTGCAAATAGCATTCACGGTCTGACTAGGCGCCAAGCTGTGTGGCGAACACCTCAGCACGAGCGAGAATGGATAGGTGTCACCTGCCAAAGGTTCCCGGTGTCAAATAATGACAGTTTGCACATCTCGCAGACCGCGAATCGTACAGATCCCACTTAAGCCCAAATATGACGGCTAGATGACAGCAGGTTTGTTGTAGTTAGCCGATCTGACGCCTCAACCCAGCATAGTATACATCCCACACAAACGGCAAGACTTCGATTACGGGATTCAATGGAAGCTCTACTAAGGATAGAGACGTCACGGTTAAGAGGCGACTATCACTTCAGAGAGCCATGCATTCAACTTCTAACCAGAGGTACAGAAAGCGCTGATAGCGTATTTGACCTAAGCAATGATTTGTTAGGAAACATAGACTGACGAACTGAAATACATCTGAAAAATCTCAAGTATCCGAAAAACTTGGAGCACGCCAGAATGTTCGCTTTGTTTCATAGGAATGCCATCTGTTTTGCTAAATTCGGGCATAGTTTTTTTCTTAGAATGTTGTAACTCAATAACAACAAGCACTAGGAGTCAGGTTCTCGCTAGCGAAAGAAAAACAAAGCTATCCCTTTGAAACCACCTCCCCCCCCCTCCCTCCTCCGTCTCAAAACTGTATTGAAGGCATAAGGCGGAATTCGGTAATTGCTCAGGAATAGTAGCAGAGGTGCTATGTAATGGGGAAAAAACGAAAAAGGCGAATTCAAGCCCGCGAAGCCAAAACCTGCCAATAACCTTTGTAGCATGGCATTTGATGAGCACTTTTGGACGAGTTTCTCGTTGTTATCATGCTAACAAACGCCTTGATAGATACGGCTGCACTGTATATGTAATTATGTACATTAGAAGTTATGTCAAAAATTCATAGACAGAGTAAGCAAGTCGATGTGACTGTAACGGCGAGCAATGTGGGAAAGCGGTGCAGTGTGAGACGTCAGGTCCGGTGTGTGAATCAGATAGGGAATACAGGGATCCTTCATTGAAATAATGGGTATTTGCAGCGGCCTGGCCCAAGAAGGCAACGAATTCTGTGCTTGCCAGGGAGTGTTGAATCTACACGCACAAGGATTACTTGCCCTAAATATCTTCCATTCACCAAATGCAGAATAAGATTAGTATAGCGACATCGAATCACAATAATTAAGTAATCATTAGCTGACTATGATGGAGACGTTGTCAGTGAGGCCAAGGCTGCGGTCGCGACAGCCTGGCTACTTCGACGTAGTTTTGACAAGTTGTTGGAAAGGTAAAACGATGATACTGAACGAAGATACGATGGTTTGTCGTATTGGAAGATGAGAAAAAATTAGCAAATAAGCGGGATGCGCCGTGCTAAACCTGCCCATGACATTGCCATTATACAAGTGGAAAGACTATACATCGCTTAAGAAGCTCCCGCGATAAAAGTGTCGATGGATAGACTGTATTTCAAGTTATAGAAACAGTAGCTGAATAGAGTAATCTCCAAAGAAGATAAGTGAAGAAGGGTCCGCAGAAAAATAAACAAAATCGTTCTCACATGTCAACTCCCTGGGTATCTTATGCAACCCCTTAGCTCACAATCTCTCTATCACATCTCGCAGTAAGTTGAAGAATAATCAGCGCAATAAAAAGAAATTACCCAAAAAGAAAAAACCCAAAAGGACAGTAGGGAAAACTCTTGAAAGGACATAGGAATTTTTATCAACGCGGTATTTAGGAGTCTGAATTTTGGATTTACAGGACATAGCGCCACGTTTGGTGCGTCGGAGGTTTTGGTAGTCACGTGAAGAATTGACGGTACTCGTGCTTTATACGCCGTTTTCACTCGTAAATGAAGTTGAATTGAGGTATATACACTCATGAGTAAATGTAATAAAGGGAGCCAGATTTACCCAAATGGGGCAATTAAGCAATGCGACGCCCAACTGAAGAACAAGTGTGAGTGGCCTTCGCGAGGGAATCTGAGAAGTAAGGACAGGTGTCAAACTGAGGACGTCAAGAATGAATATACAAGCGGCGTGGTAGCTCGGTTCTCGGCTCGCTGTGCAGAGAACAGAGTGGGACAGCTCTAAGCTTGGGGCTGTACTAACTATAGCAAACAAGAGAAAGGACACCATGTATGTAGAGCCGCGGGAGCTGTCTTAAAGCTTACATCCTTGGTGTATGACGGGATATAAATTGTATTGGGAAGCGGTGAGGTTTAGCAACGAGAACCAAAATTAATAGAATGAATAATAGACTTCGGTTATTTCCGGTGCCATACAAATGAGGGAGAAGCTCTAGCTCTCTACCACCGAGATTAAACTCTACACTCGCGACACAGCGCGCATACAGATGTGAATAAATGTAGCATTTGTACGCACCTTATATACCTTGGTTTAAGGGTTCTTTTTGCGAACAATCGAAGTAAATCGTTCGGAGTAGATGAGGTGTAGTGAGGAGAAAACGTGGACATCGCAAGGGACGCTCTACGATGATTTATTCATCAAAAGCTGACAAGGAGCGGCACCAATAAAAAGTTCACGGGTTGTTCAAATCGGAACTGTTCATTGTTCGGCTCAAGTACCTCTTGTAAACAGTTTTTCGTCACCTTTGAAGATAAAAAGATGCAAATCGCTTTGCACTCGTCAATGGTCTCTTGAGATGCACCACACACTCGACATCCGCTAAGGATGTTTTGCCCTCATTTCATATTTTTATTCGGGGACCAGATATACATCGTGAAGGCTAATTGCCTCAACAGTAGTTGTTTAGAGAACACGTCAAAAATGGCTCTAGTGAGGTTCCAGGTTCGGACGAGTATCCGAGAAGGCTAAACATTGTAGAGCGAGCAAGAGACCAGACATGGAGTATGAAACAACAGGAAGACGAGCAGGAGGAAGAGAGAGGGAGAGTCTGTTATAGAGTCTGTTACAGTCTGTCGGTCCTGTATAGAATGAACGCAACACATCACATTATATAGACACAGGACCGCTGTTGCTACCCATCTTCCCAGATGGGTAAACCGACATCTAGGTTTCACGGGTGTCGTTCCTTCCGATTACGACGATCGCAGCCCTTCGCCACTTACCATTACTGACGAACCGCGAAGACGAGATAACCCTCAAATTGCGCATGGATTTTCTTGTAATAGGGAGGGGTTCCATCTGTTATGCGTACGTTTTCAATAGAACATGCTCCGAACACAAATAATGAAAAAATGTTACCACTACGTACGAAGCAGACATTCCCTTCAGCGCTGTAGTAGCTTAGAGCTTTGAGAGGGGACAGAGTTTATCATGAGAAGGTACGAGGTGGTCTTTCCCTGACCTCCTCAAAATCGAAGGTCTTCTAAACCACTTGTGGAATATTGCAGACTGGTCCCTCTTGAGGAGTACGGTCCAGAGGTGCTAAAAATAGTCAGTCAAGTCACAGTGAGCACGCAAAGTTATCTACATTCATCATAAGTGGTTCAAAAAAAAGACATTTTTGTAAGTAGCACTCATGTACGGTCTTATTCGCTGCTGAGCGTATCAGGGGTTAGGTTTTGCGTGGCGCAGAACCGCTCTTCAAAAACTTTTGAAGCTAGTAAGTCTCACTAATTGGTGGAAAACGGGATGGCGTCGCGCCAAACCCAAAGAAGGTGTATTGTGCCTTCTCTTGGGTAACTCTCTGGGACAGTGTTTGCTCTCTCATGCCCACAGCTGGATGTGTTTATTTTGTGATAGTTTGCCTCATGGAGCAGCTTGCGATCAAGCGCAATAAATAAATAAATCAGTAGACAAATAAGCCAAGAAATAACATGGAAAAGGAATGAAATAGGGTGCGCGGGCCACTAGTGCCCTGTTCCTATTCACGTTCAGTCAAAGTTGGGGACGAAAAAAATCTACTGCGAGGTAACCTAAAGATTAATTCGAGATCTGACTTCAAGGAACGACGAAAGAGAAAGCGACTAGAGTGGGTGTGAACAGAGCTGTAATGGATCTGTGGCAGGCCAAGGAGTTCATACAATAAATATTTATGACCATCGAATTATCGTTATCAATGAGCATTCCTTCATGAACTGTGGTATGTATCGTGTGTTGTTCCGCTGTAAAGTTGTCTACTATGGAATTGGTGAAGTCGACTGCAGACACGACGTTTTCAGCAATGAACGTCAGTAGTAGTTATAAAAAAATGAATGTAAGTTCTGCAGTTTTGCCGAGCGAGTTCGCCGCATTGGTTGGAAGCTCTACTCATACTTGACCTCGCGTGAAGTATACCCTAAGAAAAAGAAGGAAAACACCAGCATAGGATTGCTGGTTCATTTCCCGCGAAAGCGTAGTTCTACTTATGTTAGGCAAGGGTCGGGTTTGGCGAGGTGCCAGCCCGTTATCCACCGTCGCTTGCTCACCACCAGCTGATAGACACCCGTCACCCCCATTCACAGCTAATAACCCTGGGTAGACTGCATGGCTTCATCCGATAGATATCACTCCTCTTTTCTGGTGCTCCTAAATTATGGCCAGACGCACTCCGACACATGAAAGGAAGCCTTCAATGGTATCGCACAAAAAGCCTTTTCAGAAACGGCCAAGGCGTTTTTACTTGACATTTGTGGGACAGTGATAAAAAGCTTCTCAAACCATGCGCGACCACAGTCTCCGATTCGGCAAGCTTTCGAGAATTCTACTTACTCACAAAAAACTGCCTCTAGGCCCGAGGAAGTCATTCGCGACCACTGTTTTGTAAAGTTGTGAACCGTTATCGACAAGCAGTTTGTGAGACATGCAGGGGAACCCTAACAGGTTTACCGAGCCATTTGCAAAGAGGTGTACATTGAAGCAGTCGTCTTGAGAAGCGATTTTCCAACTCTCTGCAAAACAATGTTCGCCACCGCGACCATAAGCCTCTTTACACGCGTGATCTCTAATGACATCTGGGTCCATAGTGCACTGAGCAACCACAGGGAATAAAAGTGCTCTTCAAATCCACCAAAGAAAAGCATGAAACGGTAGTTGATCAGTGGGCCATCTGCGTAAAATCAAAGCCAACATAAAAACAGCACAGGTGGGCAGTAGATGTAAAGTTATGCAGGCGAATAATGGAATGATTGTCTTCTATAACGCCCAGCACTCATTGGGAATGGAAAGTGAGGAGCTAATAATGAACTTCACAATACAAAAGAACTAGCAAAGGTGAAAGGGCAGCAACTGTCCCCGTCTTCTTGAACGCCACTGCTCCAGATTTATTTGCCAATGCTGAGAAATTTTTGGGGGAGAAAGAGAGCGTAAGGTAGAAAGCCCTTAGAGAGTGATCATAGAACTGCATTTATTTTACACCAATTTTGAACCATATTTACACATCGAAAAAAACCTCTGCTGCTGCATTGCACTGCTGACCGATAAGCAACAACGGAAGGCTAAATACAAATGAAAGGAAATGAATCAGGCGATTGTTGTTTGCATTT
>MU942490.1:0-13165 GCA_036418165.1 Cooperia oncophora
CGCTAATCATTAGGCTACTGCAACCTCTACTCTGAGTTGTACTTCTAACATGACTGAATCAGCAGTTGCAGCGGTGCAACGATTAGCGATGGGGCGCAGCTAGCCGGGCTACTGAGAAATCCCGAGATCAAGCGAGTCCAGCGATTTTCGAACATTGCGATTGACTTGCTGAGTTGCGAAGTAAATAATTAGTAAACAAGTATGATCCTTGCCATAGAA
Source organism: Cooperia oncophora (assembly GCA_036418165.1). NCBI lineage: Eukaryota > Metazoa > Nematoda > Chromadorea > Rhabditida > Trichostrongylidae > Cooperia > Cooperia oncophora. The sequence goes on from MU942490.1 coordinate 220, forward strand.
TTGTAATGATGAGCCATACTATTCCAGAAAGAAAAAGGGAAAAAAATCGAAAAAAGGAAAAGGGAGCAGCGATGAGTAAGTGTAGCCAATTCTAAAAGAACATTATACAAATGACTGAGTTAATTTCAGTACTCGAAAAGGTTCAAAAAGGAAGAAAAAGCATTAAGAGCCGAATTAATTTTGATTTCGAAATGTGCATAATGAAGAACCGATTCGTTTGTATAAAATTAATTGATGCAACTTGAACGAGTTACCAAGTGTATAATCTTATTCATTTGGGAAACGTAACAATGTGCATATGGTGGTGCTATATGTCTCGGAAGGGGGGGGGCAGTTCCGCGACGGGGGGGGCATTTTGTACTATCATTGCTTCCTTAGTTCCGGTTTACATGTCTCACTCTGGCGAAACCTGTGAACTCTTGTGAAGCTGGAGCAAGGTCGTCAAGCCATCATGTTAAAACCTGTCAACTCGAGAAGAGGCTGTCTAGATAGGTCGACACGTCAGCAGAAGTGCAAAACGCCCCCCCCCCGTTGCCGAAGCTGCGGCTTCGGAGAGGAACACTCCGATCGAGACTTATCCACATCAGGTTCTGAGGAAGGCAAAGCCATATTAAAACATGTCACTCTGCCTCGGTAAGAGAGCACAGACAAGCACAGACATGACATGGTGACTTATAAGGGGAAAGTGGTAGGTCGAAGTGGCCGTGTGAAATGAAATGTAAACCTTTTGACGTGTCTTCGATAACGACTAGAAATCCGACCTCCACATCTGCTGCAGACCTTTCTGAACGAAGCCAGAGAGGTGTTCTGTAGGGGAACACACTACTACTACATCCAGGTATAAATCTGAATAGGAAATCAATAATCGATCGGTATGCATCACCTTGTCAGTCAAATTGCACCAAATCTAATAATTTCAAATGGCCGCGTCTGCCTACTTTCCTCTTCTGACTGGTGCCGCGATTATGGACACACTACTCTTTACCATAGGGCAACACGAACGACGTTTCTACGGCAGTGCTCGAGTTCATGAGAAAGAAAAAAAAATCAATAATTGATCGGTATACATCACTGACCCGCCTAACGTCATTTGCTGAAGTTACGGTTTGCTTAGTGGCGCACCGTAAGGCACGCTTATGGACAGCAGTCTGAAGAAGCACATCGCACTTACTTGATATATTCAATACCTCAGAATATGGTAGAGCTGTCCCATTCCCCTTCGGCTGCAGTGATTGTACGGTCATGACGTCCAGAGAGATTACTTTCTGCTTACAGCCCGGTAGTACTTTCACGTGACGTTATCGGCTTCGAGAAAGTAATGCTCCCGTCGGCGCGAAACTGCACCTTCCTAGCACAATCAAGACCACGGCGCAAGGTCATTTCAGGTGTTTTTCCGGGAGATTTTAGTTTTTCGTATGTGTAAGCCTTTTCGCTTGCATCGGGAAGAAAAGAATACAGAAGATCTTGGTTGGTGCGTTCCCTCATATGGCTTCGGAACCAGGATATGTCATGAGAAGTTAGGTCGCTGGGATTGACCGGAAAGTTGCTCTCCTTCGACCACCTCCAATTTTCCTGAAGAAACTTACAGGAGAGGAAAGGGAAGGAAGAGAGTAAAGCATACGCCACAACACTTATGGAATCCCTTTCCAGAAGGCAACAGTACTTGGTCCGTTGTAAACCTCTAGAAACCTAAGAGAACGTTGATAGACTACAACCGCAGCAGTTGAGAAAGTTTGAGGGGAGGGCTTTAGTGACACTCCTACTCCCCAGCGGTAGAAGACTTTTCCATTTCGCCAAGTCGTTTAGCGTTCATTCCACCCTCAGTATGAAAGACATGAAAAAAACTTTTATCACATTGGTCAAACAATCAAATTTATCACATATTTTAAAAGCACAAAAATAAATATAGCGGAAAAATTGTATTGTCCAACCGTGCTCTTTTAATAATAAATAATTCTCTCAAGTATATTATAACCCTTAACCATAACAGCAGCCGAGTAGGATACACGTCGTTACATGCAAGGTGTTTCCCTACGAGAAAATCCGGGATTCTACCTTGATATATACGGTGGTCGGCACTGTAGTTCTTTATCTACAATAAATAGATGGCTATTATAACGATAACAAGCAATAGGAACCCCTATACAAAAAGAGAAGGTAAAACAAGTGAGTGCAATCATATTCCAGAGCAGTTTCTATTTTTGGAGAGTAGAAATCCGGAGACCAATCACATCCTTTCCGATTTCTGCTACCTGAACAACAGCCCCGGCCCGGCCATCGCATACGGTACCCTCCAAGCCAACAGAGAACGACGCTCCACAGAATGGACATTTGCATTGAGGTTTTCCACGGTATAACGGTACATAATTACGCGAACAGACAACAAATGGATTGTGCTCGTCGTAAGCCAGCTGAAAAAGGGCTACAATAGTTTCTATAGATAACAGCTATGGACATAACGGTCAGGAGGTCCACACTGCGACTTCGCACAGAAATTGTCATGCGCGCGGTGACGTGGTAAGGGCTCTTCATGGACAGCGCCGACTTACAAAGTGGGAGAACTAGGGAATCAGAAATCTTCTCGAGGACTATATTCAGATCGACTTCGCCTACTCTCCACTTATGAAAAGTCGGCAATATCAATATCTATCTACTGGCTATTCTTCTCCCATTCTCCAGCCCTCCCAAAATGTCCGGTGGGCGGAGCAAAATGATCGGCTCTAACTTCTACCATTCTTCTTTCCACTTTAGGTTCCTTAAGCGGATTCGAAAACTCCGTTTGGTCCCATCATCGACATGTATATGTTTCTTTTCGCGGATTTCCCGACTCTCCAATGGCACTATATATGAGCGCGGTCATCACCTCTCCGTTGCAGCGCGCAGTGCATATGTCGCGCGTGATGTCAATTTTTGCCGCGACGCCGTAATGTGGATCTCATGAACACCTTTGTAAAAAAAGGAAAAAAACTGCTTACCTGATGGGGGTCCTTGTTATCCTGTTCAGCTGCTGCGAGCACTTTTCTTACCTGAGCAGCAACATCGGGTTTTGGGCCTAAATGCAAGAAGTGTAGTGCTTATGGAAAAAATGGGGAGAAAAAATAATGATAATAGATTTTGACAGCGTTAAAAGCTAGGGGGAGGCAGCAAGCAGGTACTGCTCACTAAAACAGTTCGAATAAATTCACAGGAATTCTTTCCTTTTTCAAAAATGTTTATAGCAACGAAAACGAAAAAACTTCTACGTACCAAGCTCCAGAAGTCGTTTACACATCGAAGCACATGTTCGCATCTGCTTCAGTTTGAAGAACGCATTTATAGCGGTCCTTAGCGTGAGAATCCGATGAACCGGTTGGAGTTCACAGTGCGTGAAGTACGCCAACATCTCAGCATTTCGTTTCAGATCAGCTGGGGTAGTCTTTGGTATCTCCTGGAAATAAACCAACGTCAGCTAGCATTCAAACCATTTATGTGACCCCCCCCCCCGAGAACAATCAGCAGATGAGATTCACGATAATTCGCCATGGCATACAGTTAGTTGGTTGACTCAAAGCTGGACTTTGACGTCAGTACAATCAGGCCGGCGCAGCCTGCGTCCTATGTCATTTATTTTACGGCTCTCATTGAGAAAACTCGGCAGTCTATGGTAAGCGTTTTCTTTTGTTTCGAGTTTTATGGATCACTGAATGAGTGGGCTACATAGTAAGAATTTGCCAGTGACCCTCAGAGCTTATAACGAAAAGAATTATGAAATTTTCGAGACAAAGCCGAGAAATAAACAATACAAGATGGAAGGTACAATGACCTAGTTGATTTGACGCCAAATGCTATGCTAGTTTGCGCGCTAATGCTTGGTTGGTTTGCGCGCTATGCCGTGGCTCGGATCTCTTTAACTATATTCCGTAGAACCATACCTTTCTCGCCATCTCCATCACTAGACCAACCAGATAATTTCTACAGATTTCAATGAGCTGTTCGGCTTCCGCAACCTAAAAGCAACTTATAACCGGCTATGCTTCAGAAACCTCGACATTCACAAACCGCAAAGCAAAAAGACGGAAAAACTACCTCTTGTTTTGAGCTGACAACGAGCATCGGAACGAACAAAAGAATTTTTCGCAGTTTATCAATGGCATCTGCAAATTTACCCGCAGTTGTCATATGGTAGCACCCTTGTAGCCGTGATGCCAAATCTGCAAGGGTTACCGCAACTGCTGGAAGACCACTCCTGTAAAAAAGGCAATCAGTCAAGGATACATCCCGATAACTTCAGAGCTTTACTCACTTTCCAGACGCTTCTTGCCAGTTTCTTAGTGGGTAACCGAAAAGCACTTTGGTATTTGGCAATGCAGTGAATGAGACACGTGAGCTGAAATTCTTGCAATTGCTGAATGGTATTGTGAAGATATAAAAATATTCCAAAGATTAACGTACCAAGCATAGGTAGCCATGAAAATCTCCTTGAACGGCATCTTGTTCACGACACCAAGTTGATCGTGAAGCAGACGAAGCGCGGATTCAAACGATCCGGCAGCAACATGATCGGCCACAAGACGGCTGTTCGCCGGCCAATGTGACGGAGGAGGTTGGGCACGGTTCGGTACAACAACATCTAAAAAGATTAAGCTACAAGCAACGGCCATAAGAAACAGGGCACATCCTGCCGCTAGGCGAAAATTTTCGGAAAATTGAACCCTCCCCTCCACAAACTCCACAAAATTTCTAGTTTCCCTGAAACATGAAAAACCAACAATCAAGAAAATTTTCCTCTGATCAGATACGCCCCCCTCCCTCTTTGCAACGGCCAAATAGGGCTCCCGCAGGAGATTCCCCAACCTAGGACGTGCTCTGATTACAAATGTGGCAACCGCTGAGGAAGCCTAAGCGGACCTTCAGCTCCGACTCCTGCAGGCACATCAGGAATGGCCAAGTCGTCCTCCACATCCCATCCTGCCTCTCCTTCTTCAGCAGTTCCAGCTAGAATATCGTCATCGTCAACCTGAATAGGTAAATGGAAAACCTGTGACTTCAGTGAGATTTCCAACAATTACTGTGCACATCTACGCAAAATAAGAGGTAGCGGCGTGCTTGGCAGGGTTGAAGCAATGAGCTTATCAGCTCACCTCAATTACTCCATCACTCCGCCAACAAGGTAGCTCTCCTTCGCTCTCCCATGCCTGCCGCCTTACCGTCCATCTAAAAATGATTCAAGCTTTTAGATACCCCGCGCTATGGCATTTCTTTACCCGAAAACCCTAGTCTAACAAACCTCAAGGATCATCCCCGCAACACGCAAACGCAAGCCGCGGCGCAGGTTTTGTGGGGACACCTCCGCTCCGGGGCAGCTCTCTGCCTTCGCCGCGAGGTACAAGGACCAAGCAGTTTCAACGACCTGCAGTAGCAGGAGAGGCCAGTTCTCTTCCAACTAAACGTGAACCTTTTGAACCTTTTGACAAAAGACCTAACCAATTTGAAGCTGCAAAGCTTTACCTTGCAAACTGGTGGCGAATGGGGACGCAGAAGCTGTTGCTTAGGATCCACGGGAGGAATAGTTCATGTCCATTAGACTCTAATCGGCGCGCTCGCCCCAAAAACTCGCTTCTTCCTCATGACATTGGTTGTGCCGCGGTGAGGACTAAGCAAGTGACGGCCGTCTGACAAACACCTTTCAGCCACTGAGAATATGAGCAAAAAACCATGGATAAAAGGTCCAGCGCTGCCTCTGAATTAACAGTTTTGTATCCACTCTCGCAAACTAGGGAAGGCCACGAATATGACATAAAGCGGTGAATTACGATTGTTTTGACCGTCTCCCTCTTACTCTGGGCTGTGGGGGAATTGGGACCGCACTAGCCGAGAGCCCCTCGATTAGGCCAGATCTCATGTAAATACAACTATCTTGCTACCTATTTAATGTGATATATTTATTCATAAATAGATATTGCCTCGATATTTAACACTTTATGCCATGCGAAATCAGTGACTATGATCTCCTTTCTCTTTGATTTCTCACGGCCCTCACCTAGGAAGGTGCGGCGGTGACTCACGCATACTGGTACGGCTAGCAATACGGTATACATTCGCATCTCTATGTGACCTCTTGACTCAGAGTAGGAAACGCCGCAACTCTAAGTTGCATACCATGCCATATCAATAGCCAGATTTCCGTTGTAGCAACTTTTGATTCTTGTTGTTTTCGTCATCAAGTAAAGGTTTTTCATAGCTTACACGTGTATTACACCTTGTGGGACGGTTCAGTCCGAAGGCTAGCCTCTTTCTAATTACACTGTTCCATTCCGAATACCAGCTCAGCTGTCTTCATGGCACAAGTGCAATCGTCTGTGGCAAAAAGAAAGGCGATGAGCAGCTGTGGACACACTGCCCCGATTTCTTATTGGCAAGTGCCTAAGAAGCCAAAAGCGCGAAGGCGACTAAGGCGGTAACCCAGAAGCGGCGCACGCTGTGATCGCAGCCTCACGAGTGAACGACCGGAGATAAGGCGAGCCGAGAAGGCGTAGCTGAACCACCGCACGCCCAAGCAAGGTTGGCGACGTTTACCGTCTTTCTGCACGCCTTGCGTCTATGCGACAATTGCAGGGATTCTAATTTGCGGCAAAAAAAAATAACTTTGAGTTGTTTGAAATGATTAGGACGTGCGCGCAGTACGTCGGTCCGCAATGTTTAAACCAATATGACGAATGGTGCCTTAAATATGATCCAGAGCCCAAATCACCGCTCATTTTTTCATTTGCGGGCTCGTACGTCTGGCACAAGTTACCAGTTTGAGATGGAAATCGAGCACAGTGACTATATCGCAGTGACAGGCGGTTTAATCAAGTATACTGTACAGATAGTAGGCGTTCTATTGCGGCACAAATTAGAAGATAAGCCACCAGTTACAGCCTCGCACAACTGCGGCATAACTTCCCACACCTGGATTTGCACTCACCTTTGATCCTTTCCTCTATGTCACCGAGATACAGGGCTGTTTGGTAATGGCCGTGCGCATCATTCCTCATCTGGGCGATCTTCATCATCTTTGAAAGCTTCTCACTATTGCCGGTGACAAGATACAAGAATGACAGCCTGAAACAGGTGATCTTCAGCGTACTCCGGAAACTGATCCCATCGTAAACTCTAATCACGGACTTCTCGAAATTCTTCGTCCTTTGGTAGGCCATTTCGACGACTTGATGATTACCCTGAATCAGAGCCGCCTCACCCAACGCTTCCCATATAGCCTTGTCATCGCAAATCTGGAATTATGGAACATTGGATTGAGACTATGAAGATTCGTGAAGGCAAGCAGAAGTTAACAAATCGTCGAAGTAAAAAATAAACCCTAACCTTGGCTGCCTCGAGAGCCACATCGAGATTTCCGCATTCAAGAGCGAGACCAAAACGAGTTCGCTCATCCTTCACAAAATGTAATGCGATTTCTGGATAACCCTTCTTTTCCAAATAGCTGATAATCGACTGGCCAACCAGTGTTGAGCTCTTGACCATATTTAGCACCTAGGTAGAAAATCGATACTTTTTAGACGGTTATTTCCAATGCTAAACAAAGCAACCTCATCAATACGTCGATTAATCAGCGCTAGTTTGAATCGATACTCCGTCGGATCAATTGGCACTTCGACGGGAGTCGCCTCTCTAAAAGGCGCGACTGATTCATATCAAGTGGTCGTAGAGTAGAAAAAAAGAAGCAGTGAAACTGACCTATTCAAACAGTACAAAATGCTGCCACGGACTGCTAGGACGTACAATGGTAGGTCGAGGGTACGAACAATACCGCAGTCTCCTGCAGTGAGCGCATACCTTCAAAGAAAATTGAATGAATTAAACTTAAATATCTAAGCGGACAATAATCATAGTACCTACTTGATATGATTACTAGTAGTGTACAGAAAAACGCCGTCATCATCCCAAGCACCACTTTTCACACGGGTGGACTCTTGCTTGAGAGCATAGCACCTAGAAAAGAGAGGACTCTTGAAAAACAACATTCGTCAAAGGAGTAACATAAATTGGAGCAAAGGCAGAAAAATAATTAATACTGGCGGGTATGGGACAATACAATCGTATTATGCAGCGCTGGGCGTGGCGAACGGCACACAAGAGACGAGTTGTTCTGTTCGGCCACTGGGATTCAAATGTTGCAGGGACGGGAAAAATTGGTATAACTCGGCATAGAGTTTTGAATCTGCTTGAATTTACACGAGCATCGTTGCTCCAATCGACTGGCTCATGTTCTTCGAAAACTTCCCGCGAACGCCTCACGGCGCGCAACGGCGCGACAAATTACGATTGTCTTGCCTATCTCCCAGAACTAAATATACCATCCCAGGACAAACATGTGAATGGCAAGGTGAAGTCCCATCGAGATTTCAAGAAATCAGAAAAAAATCAACCAAAATTCAATAAAGATACCTCCAACTTCCGATTGATGAGCGTAAGCGTGTGCTTAGAAAGCAGAGCACCATATTCCATATTCTTCGACCAGATTACATATCGCACCTGAAGTCAATTGGAACAGTTGATTTTGCCGCACCTCAAAAATTGTCAACTCAAAACAACTCGCATCCCTTACCTTGCTGGCTTTCACATGTGCCATCACCCTTTTCTGCTGCACATCGAATAACTGCAGACCCTCTTCATTTCTCAGCAGAATCACACCAGTACCCGCATAGAACAAATCGTCAATGGGGATATTCATTTCAATCTTGCGTATACTGAATTGGAAGAAGAAAAACTATAGCAGCTTGGGTAAGTAGATAAGCACCTGCTGGTTCTTATCCAGAACAGCATATCTGTTTCGAGCCACCCACACAGCAGCGATTCCTGGTGATCTATTCACTGGGGCTTCTGTGTTTCCGTCTGAATCCTTGGGCACCTACAAACGAATTCTCTACATCAATGAAGTGCAGACAAACAAACAAGTGATATTGACGGAAAATTCGGCACTATTGAACTATTCCTACCCCAAAAACTCAAAAAAAATTTTCGCTGAAACGTTGCCTATAGGTGTAATTCGATGCCCTGATCACGAATATCACATTCGTTTCGAGCGCTGGCGTCATTTGGCGCCATTATGCGCCAATTTGGCGCCCACCACTTTTTCACCAAAGTTGATGAAAACTTGCATATGGGGGTTAATTGAGGTCCTGATTACGAATCCAACATTCATTTTCGGCGCTGGCGCCATTTGGCGCCATTACGCGCCAATTTGGCATATTGGCGCATAATGGCACCCAGTGGCGCCAGCGCTTGAAACCAGTGTGATATTCGTAATCAGGACCTCAATTAACCCCCATATGCAAGTTTTCATCAACTTTGGTGAAAAAAGTGGTGGGCGCCAAATTGGCGCATAATGACGCCAGCGCTCGAAACGGATGTTATATTCGTGATCAGCGCATCGAATTACATCTATAGGCAACGTTTCAGCGAAAAAAATTTTTTGAGTGTTCTGGGGTAGGAATAGTTCAATAGTGCCGAAAATTCTTCAAAAACATTCATGGCCTGTGACAATAGGCAGTTGAGTTAGTGAGCTGCTTTCTGAAGAATTCTCTAGAAGCGAGAGCAATACTCAACTAAGTGAGACCTCAAACGCGGCAATAACAAAACTGCACAATCACCTCTGCGTCCACGCAGAAAGAGGCTAGAGAAAATTGCAGTATGAGAGCGCGAATAGATTGATGGCACATTGTTTTTTTTTGTACTTTACAGTCCTGTTTCTGGCTATGGTTTTTGAACTTTATTCCGCATGTTAGCAACCCGCCGCTGACCCTTGCCGTAGGCAAGGTAAATAGGTTTCGCAGTAGCGTTTTGCAGTAGCGTGCCACTTTCTCCACTCAAACAGGCACCGAAACAGGGCTGGCTGCCAGCCACACGCTCACTGGGCAGTTCTGATCGAGAAAATGGCACGCTGGTGCAGCTGTGGATCCATTCACCTCCCTCATGACAAGGACTATTGGAGGTGAGGGTACGGCTTGCCTTCAGGGACTTGCAAACTGCGGTAAAATTCGTTTCCCTTCTTCAAAAACGAATCCTTAACATGCGGAATAAAGTTCGAAAACCATAGCCAGAAACAGGACTGTAAAGTACAAAAAAAAACAATGTGCCGTCAATCTATTCGCGCTCTGATTCCTGCAACTTTCTCTCGCCTCTTTCTGCGTGGAGTCATTACCCTTACACCCACAGATCTCCTTCTGGGCGACAAAAGCACTGCGCCATTCACTTATGGGCGACAAAAGAAGTGCGTCATTCATTATGGTAAGTATAAATACAAGGTAATAAGCGACACGGAAAACCAACTCTGTAGATGTCGTAGAAGCATTGCTCTTTGTTGTGAGAGCGGCTAGTGAGCAGAAAGGCGTTCTCGGCTGGATTGTATGACAACGCATAATAAGGTTGCATGAATGCCGCCGCCGTACGAAGTTTGCACGTTCCTTGGTCTTTGCTGAAAAAAGAGCTCATTGGTAGCTGTAGATTCTCAAAACCTTAGTAATGACATTGAATTGCTTTCTTTATTCATGCCGAACAAGTCTGTTAGATAAAAGATTCCAAAAACATAAGTTCGTTGGATAATCCGATCTGAATTTAATTTTTGGGTTAACTGGTTCATCGCCGCACTTCGTGACGCGAGGGTAATCACAAGAAATCAATTAAACTGCGTATCCCTGAAACGCGGTAGGCGTGGTCACGTACTTCATCTGGACCTGGTGTAGGATGTGTTATTCGGGGATATTTCAATTTGAGGAAGTGTCGTCACGTCTTGCGATGAACAATAACATGATTACAAGGGCCTTGGTCCAGAACTGAAACTATCCCAGCAATAGCACGAGTGCCGTTAGTTCAAATGACACGAAGCAACGCTTTTCAGGGATTTGGAGCTTATGTCGCTGTGGTGACTTATGAGTGTTAGCAAGAAGAAACAAAATAAAAAAAATCGGAGCAACTTCAGAAAGAAGCAAGGTCTTCTGAAAAATCCTACTTGGTAGTGAGATCAAGACGACGAAGTTGCTTGTCTTTGACATAGAATGCGAGATTCTCAGCAATGCAGTAAGCCGGTCTTTCACGTTGAATCTTGAAGACAATCATGCCATTATCATGACCAGCAGCGAACATGTTGAGATTTGGATGAGCAGACAGCACCCAGAATCGCTCGTTCTCGTGTCTATAAAGTTAATTGGAACGTTTGAAGAATGTTCTGCCAGGAATATTTTGTGGGTAGCAAACCTGAAAACATGAAGACTTGTCCTTTTCTGCAAATCCCAAACTCGAATCGATTTATCCTCAGAGTTTGAAAGAATCAACTCAGCTTTCGGATGGAATAGAACAGACGACACATTATTGTAGTGACCGCGGCAGCTGTCCACCTGAATCAGGAACTTTCAGATTCATTCAAACGAGAACTGCACTACCATCGATACATATGTTGCCGAATACCGCATACCTCCCAGGCTTTAGATTCATTGTACCTCCACAGTTTGACTAGACGATCATCTGATCCTGAGACGAGAATGGGCATAGAATGATGGAAAGCTACCCAGTTCACACCTGTAAAACGCCACCAGTGGAATCTGTACTCTTCACATATAACTCTACTACCTCTAGCAGTACTACAATGATACCTCTATCATGGCCTTCCAAGACGTGCTTCACGACAACATCTGGCTGTCCAAACAAGTCAGCCTGTGACTGCGGTCCCGTTCCCGATCTGGGTGCACTGCCGCCACCACCAGGTAGCTGTTTCTTTCCTGAAAATTAAATTGAATGGTAACAAAAAATACTGCAGCGATATTTATTAGTATTTTCTTTTGGATCTTTTGAGCTTAGTTAGAATCCAAAGTTCAGGCGCCTCCAACACTTCGTAAGCTCACATCAAAAGATTTTCGCGATTGGAACTGTTCCAGTCGCTTCCTTCCATGCAGAGCAAAAACCTAACAAGTAAATATCAACTAGAATTTCATAGTATAACTCACGCAATCCGGAGATGTCCCAAATACGTACAGTCTGGTCAAGTGAAGCCGATGCTACGAGATCTTCAGAAGGGTGAAACTGTGCACACATCACGTAGTGATTATGTCCTAGAACAGGAAAATTTTTCGAATGATAAGTATAAAATCGAATGTAAAGAAGAAAGAATAAGAAGGTAATAAAAAGGACGGGGTACGAGAACCTATGGTAGATGAAGACGTTAAGGATAAAGTCAAATGATGGGGTAAGAGAGCCCACGGTAGATAAGGAAAATAAGGAAAAGGTAAGTTTTTTAATTTCTCCAGCTGACTCGAATAAAAATTTGCCGACGCCGTATAGATGGAACGCTTGCTGGGCTGGGCGCCGATAGCCTATCTAACCATATTCGGTGCCCGAAAAGCTATGTTCTAGCCACTACACAGCCTCCGACGAGGTTGGTCAATGAAATAAATTGGTGAGAATTAATATTAAAGGAATACAAAAGCATGAAAACAAAAGTAGTCTGCTATATGGTGTCATAACAGATTCTAACCAGGAAAGGAATTCAACTCCACATGAAACCTCGAATGGCGCCTACTAAGAGGCTTTGAAGTGCTGCCTACAAATATGGAAACTAACACCGCTGCCTGCACTTCACAGGTAAGCTGCGAAGCGATCAGAGTCTACAATGGAGTATTGTTGTGGTGGTATACACGAAACCCAGAAAAACGATTTTGCGGGGAATCTGTCACTAGTTTGACTCTGTGAACATGGATATCATAACAGTTTAGCGCAAACACAGGCGCCCATAGAATGTTCTCCACGAATTTGGCGAATCTGACTGCTTAACTCCCGCGTTAAAGCAACATACTCGTAACCAGCATTCTTAAATGCCGAGAGCATTCTCTCGGCATATATTTCTTCAACTAGTTCTATTATGATACTTGATGTTCATAGTCACACTTGCCATTAAGGAATGCGCTATGAGCGG
>MU942491.1:0-11336 GCA_036418165.1 Cooperia oncophora
CACCGTTTTCACCTATTCCGGCTTGGAACTCCGCCAAACTGCTACAGTACTCATTGAAAAACTCGATTTCTGCTTCGCATAGATTATTCTGAACGAACAGTCAAATAGGAAGAGCAAAAACAGGTATGCTGTGAATATAATACCTTCACTGACGCTGGTAGTACCCCTCCCAGCCGCCAACGATACGATCTTATCCTCTCGGCGCGAGCATGGATATATGCTAAGCAGCACCTCTAAAATTAGAATATCAGTTTTGACAATAAAATCTTGCATTGTGGTTCGATTTTCGCTAACTCTACATGGGATAAGGCACTTTCTCGAAAGGAATAGAACGCAGAAAGGTTGCCCTAATGAAGAATGCCATCTAATACAAGACATAGGTCGAGAAAGAAAAATTGGGGCACGGTCTAACGAGCGCATCAGGAAGCAAACAGGGTTGTTGTGTGATGCAAACGAAAACTAACTGGTGAATTACGATAAAATAATGAAATCTAGCAGCTGATATTTGAAAGTTCTGACCAACACGTTTAAAAATATGGGAACCCGAAGATTCTCACCCGAATATGCTGAAGGGCCTCATTCCGACAAATCATCACTGCTTCGAGTTCCCGGCTTGCCCGTTCACCTTGTGACCGAAGACGTGTTCTAAATGTAGAATGGACTTCATTGCAGCTGCAGTGGTTCAAAATCAACACAAACTATCCCAGGCATAGGAAGTTAGACGACAGAACAGGAAAACAATTCACCCGTAAACAAACCAAAAAATACAAGTAACCAATGCAATAATGCAGCACATTTGATAGCTCTGATCAGGTACTTACGAGGAGGTGATTATGCTCGAAAGTGAGCTTTGGATAAGTTACGCAGTAAAACATTATGAGTAAATTGGGGCGTGGCACACCATCCCAACTGTAATAACCCTGTACTGATTGCTACTGGAGTATTCTTATATCGGCTCAGGTTGGCCCGAACCCCGAGGCCCATGAATTCAGTTTACTTGAACTCGGAATAAGACATTTTGCGATGTGAAACTCTCCTTTATGTAGAATCGGCGATAAAGGAGAGCATACAATCGATCTGGAAAACGCGAATATTTGGAAAATCGGGGGCAGGAAGGGAAAGGGTTGGCCGCAGTCACTAAAGCTGCGTTCACACTTGGTGTCAGCGTACGGCAGCGTTTCGAGCGTATGCCACCGCCAGCGACTAGGAAAGTTTAGGTATCGATCTAGCGTACGCCAGCGTACTGCAGCGTTTTAAGCAACTAGGAAATTATCGATATCTTTCTAGCGAACGCTGGAATGATATCTATACTTTTCTAGTCGCTGGCGCTGGCGTACGCTCGAAACGCTGACGTATGCTGACGCAAAGTAAGAACACAGCGTAACAAAACGCGGATCCTCCACATCGATACGCACGGAAGTCTTCGTTTTAGGCGTGTCAGGGGGAGGGGTTGACGCGACGCCAGCCACCAGTTGTTGATACTTGCCCGCTTCAGCAATTTTTGGGCACAGCGGGGATTCCCGCTTACAAGTAAGCACGGACACATTATAGACGAATGATATAAAATCACTTACACGCATTCGTTATTCTGATTATACAGCTCGTTCATTTTAGCGATACATGCTCTCATAGCTTCTTCCTAAAAAAATTCGCAACAGTTACCATACCACATGGGCATGGAACTTGAAGCAGAAAAAAACCTACATTGTAAGGTGGCATAACGTCGGGATTTCTTTTCATCTGTGTGAGAAGAAGAAGAGCCTGATCCGCAACTCCTTCCAAATTGTCATTATCTGGAGCCATTCTGAAAAAGTGAACATTCTTAGCGCGGTACTCCTACACTGACGATCATATCAATTTTTCTGAAGATCGAAGAACAGAGTTGTACTGAAACAAGCAAAGGGTTTCATAGCACCATCAACATTCACTACAAATTGCGGATATTTTTGAGCATATGTCACCTGATGGGAAGGCATGAAATGGCACTTTTCCGAAGAGGAGGCTTACCACGCAGGCGATACGGGAGTCAAACCCCGGACTGGCTCTCGCCCACGCCAACAAACTCCAGGGGGCGGCGAATTGTTCAGATTCGTCTGGGAAGATAAGAAACACTGACTTAATATACTTGAGCGGTCCCTCAACCATATAGATATAGAGCAACAATGCAATAATAATAAAGAAGCCACTGCGATTCAGAATGGAAGTAGAATGCGTGCCGCATCCCGCAAAGGGATTGAGGGCTCAACTCCACGATTCTGAATCGAAGTCGAGAGCGTGGCGCACTGACGCATCCTACATGTGGTTGTGTCGGACACTGCGAAAGGATCGGAACTGATCAGCGTTCATTCATTTTGCTCTCAGCGTTTTGAAGTTCTCATTTATGACAACCCGGACATCCGTTAACATAATTGATGGGCGGATACCACTCCTTATCCCTATGTCGCTCACACACCTGCGTCATAGCTTTTTTCCCGACAATACCAATCATGCAATAATGTAGCAACGTCACAACAGAAAAAAAAAGCTGACGGAGCAAAAAGGAAAGTTAAATAAATTCTGTAGCCCACGTGTGTGTCTTTGAACGTTTCTATTCGCGCTGGCTGGTGTACGTGACTACACGACAGTTTACAGTATCCTGAAAAAATCCGTGCGATAGCTTCTTTGGGGAGGGCTGGCGAGTGTGTCATTATTTTGTTCAGTTATATTAGCTGAGGAGGGACCTTGAGAGCGTGAATTTTTATTCAAATGTCAGGTTACGTCATTTTCTGTGTCAACGAGATTCTCCCCTAGCCGCTTCCACACAATTTGTGGATGGCCTAGGAGTTTGTGGACTAGATCTTAACCAAGGTCAAGGGGTTTATGCGAAGCAAAAATCTTGGACACTTACTGACCGTAATTTTCATGTTACTGAGGCTAGAGCGTCGGAATGGGGAATTTTTTTCACTTGTTAGGACCCCTTGCTCCGGCACCTGTCCAGTGACTGACGTAAGATTCACTATCGGAAAAATATGACGGCTATTTAACCTAGGGAGATGTGCAATGCATTATGATTGCCTCAAACCAACAATGAAGAAGTCCTCAATCAGCCGAATATGGTACAGCATCGGGACGGCTGAGATGGCGGTGTCCGGCCCCCTTCCACAACTGGTCTACCATCTTAGCAGATATTGCCAGAATTTTGCTGTAGAGCGGACAAAATTCTGACCAGGAAAGGTCATCAGGTCAGCCGGCCATCTCCAATGACCTGCACACCGTTGTACGCGTTGGGACGGTGAACTCAAGCATGTTGTTTCAGAATTTGCCAGAAACGATTCTCTGAACGAGTTATGGGGGTTTCAACATGCGGTATCCCGAAGAAGAAACGCATGGCTGAGCGTCTTTACATTTATGTATGGAGTCGTTCTGAAACGTGGTAGACGGGTAGGGAGCGGGTTTCTTAGGCGAGACGTCGTAGATCGATTCCGGGGGCAGTCCTGTATATTGTTTGTATTTGATCCAAAAACATAAGCCGAAAAAGCCTCTAACATCTCTGCTTCGCCTTGCCACTACCCTTATAAAGGCGAACTCGCTATCTTGTTTTTTTTCAACAGTGTTGACCATTGTGGCCTGAAATCTTGCTTCTGCTTTTACCCCTCGTAACACGTGTCACAAGGGTTTTTGCAATGAAATACCATCATATTCATGTTCAGCGGGTTAAATTACCCCTGGGGACAAGTTTCTAGCCGAATCTGATTTTTCGACCTCACTTGGAAAATGTGGGCTATTCCATGGGTAATTAGCAGCAGATTGGAGCTCACCTACCATCGATGACTGGTCTCGGAATGGGATTCCCTTCGATAGTCGAGAAAATGATGCAGACGGCACAAATAACTAAGTCAGGTACCTGTTGTTCGGACGGAAGGCGTTACTATAACGTGGCTGAATGAGGATACTTCAGTTCGAGACCAGTATCAGCCAGTATGCTGTCATAGTATTCGCTTACCAGCCATGACTATCCATACCCCATTTTTTCGAAGTTGAGTCAGAAGCTCAGATTTCGCTAAGGTGACGTCCCTAGGGGTTATTTGACCCTCTGAGCACGAATATGATACCTGTTTTGCGCGAAGAGCGCTGTGAGTCGCGCTACATGTGCCAACGGCACCAGCGCGCCTGTAAGAAGAAAAACAGTAAAGCAACCTCCATAACTCCGCTCAGAGAATCGTTCTGCAAATTTTGAAAACATATCTGAGTTCACCGTGTCAGGATCGAGTAACAGTTGATGGCATTACTCATTGCAATGATGGACCAGGCTGAACTCCTGCTTTTCCTTTGGTGGAGAACAGATACATGACGGGTATATAATGTCTCTGATCAAGTCATAAATAGCAATGTTGTTGTGCATCGCCCCAAACGGGAAAAATCACGAATCTTTCGAGACGATACGCGACTGCTTTGAAGGCCCCGAAGCCACTGTATGCCTTCACAAGTATAGATGGTAGTTGGATGCATGACACAGTCCAACAAGATTCCGAGCACTTTTTTATTGGAGGAATGTGGCATGCGGCACCCTCACAATTAGCTCTGCGCAATTGACAGGTGTGTTGACAGAACTGTGCCCGGATCATTCCGTCCTCACAGTCCTTTTATTTGATTGGGAAAGACCTCCTTCGAAGGGTAGAAGTGATTACCTCACAGTCATCTCTGCTTCCGAGTCCTGCGTCTTTCATAGATTGGAGGAAAGAAAAATCAAACGATCCGCCGGCAAGAGCCGCTGCCAACTGTTTGGCTCTCCTGATTATTTGATTGTTGTTTTCACATTCACTTATCACTCAAGTTGAATCTAGGGCCACTTCTGAACTAGACAATCCACGGTATCCATCAGCCTCCTCAACAGATGCGCTCCAACGCCGTCGCGTCACGGTGCGAGCGGCCGTTGCGTGTCTACTGATTACTGTAGCTAATGACTGCCAACGTTGCTCTTCCTTTCTCATTTTACTAAATTCTTCTGATTCGCTGCACTTGTTTCAACATTTCTTCTTTGGTCTTGATACAACAACTACCCGTTTCTACTATCGTAGGGCTTAGTTTTCGTGGGCCAGAGTTGATTAGCAGTGCTACGAGTATACTGGAACACGTCAACTTCAAAACTCCAACTTCTTTTTTTCACTTTGTGTATTTCAGGTGAAACGAACAGGGAGCGGCATTTCAAAAAATGTCGCTACTGATCAAATTCGAATCCAAGTCAGCCAGAGTCAAAGGTAAGACATAGAATTGATTCGAAGGGAAAAAATCTCTCAGTAGTTTAAGAAACATACGCTTAGCGATTTCCGGTAGTTCTTCTTACATTCTGGTCCGGTAAACACGGGTGGTCGTGAAAACATGGTTAGGTCACAGGAGGGGAAACCCCTAGTTTGAAATGAGTAGGTAGGTCATCTAGATAAATCACACAGAATGTAGCTTTAGATACCTTGAGGTATCGTCAACAGGGTAGAGAATCGCTGGAAGCATCTCATCAGAGGTGGCCTACTTGGTCGCTTGTCTTTTCGCAAATTTCATTTTTCTTATTTCTTGTTTGCGACACTTCTCCCCACAACTCCCTAGTTTGGCGCCGCCGCAAAAGTACTGTAGATCTGCATTTCTGGTAACTGGAAGTATAGTTGGTTAGTGACGTCCTCCTCCTCCACCCACGCTCGGCGGCACTTTCGGGGGAAGTACTGCAAAATTTCCGGAATTGGGAAAGTTCAGGAAGATGGCACGCAGGATGGGAAAGGGAGCTCGTAGTGATACTTTCATGATACACCGCAATTTCACACAACATGGGGCTCTGCCTTATTAGTGTTCGCCAAAGCTTATTTAGCAAGTTACAAGAGTGAGGCAGTCAGATACCAGGTTCAAAAGAGTTTTCCTAAGCGCTCGTTTGGGTATATTTGACAATTCAACCGCTTACTAGTTCTCGTTTTGTTAAGTTCTCATAATGTCTTTGCTTTCACAAAGCAGTGAGAACTAGTTTTATTTTTTTGTCGCCATTATCTGTGATACTTGATGATACACAGCCTTTGTTTTGCGAATTGAAGCTTTTGTTCACTTACAGGTTTAGAGGGACTACGGTGATTCAAATCCTACATAGGGAGTTTTTCACAACTTTCTCTCTACACGTCTCTTTACTTTTTTGTTGTGAACGGCTTCGCTGAGGAAAGATACGAAGGTTGCGGTTCGTGGAGGTGAAGATTTAGCCTGAGCCCTGAATCCGGACGGGGTCGGTATTCGAAAGCCTTCGAGCAAGATTGGGAATAACGTCATTCAAATGGAAATTCTGTCTCCTACCTCCTCACTGCGGGATCCCAGTTCTAAAAAAGTGTCTTTTGAATCTTTGTATTACCAGTGCCGGTGAATCGCTTCATTAATCCACCCGGAGTTCCTTCCCGTAAGTATTCAAAATCTGTAATGATGATGTTGTGAAGGTTTCCTGAGCCAAATGCCTGGACTAGTGCCGCAGCTGCTTGAAAGATCACTGTTCCTGTCCTTTTGAATCCCCGTCTTCCTTACTCCTATCACATAGGCTCTTTTTTTGGTGCATTTGAAAAGGTGGAATACTTTTTGGTTTCAAAACTGTTACCAAATTCTCCTTCAGGTATATCGTTTCATCCAACACGACCATGGGTTTTGGCATCTTTGCACAGTGGCGTAATCCAGTTGTGGGACTATAGAATGTGTGTATTGCTCGACAAATTTGACGAGCACGATGGTCCCGTCAGAGGTATTTGTTTCCATCAAGACCAGCCAATATTCGTTTCCGGAGGAGATGACTATAAAATAAAGGTGATCTGTTGAACAAATCATTGATCCGCCCATATATCTGTGGTTGTGAAAATCAATTCAGGTGTGGAATTACAAGCAACGCCGTTGCATTTTCACCCTTCTTGGTCATCTTGACTATATTCGCTCGACATTCTTCCATCACAAATATCCATGGATTATTTCGTCATCAGATGATCAAACTGTTCGTATTTGGAATTGGCAATCGAGAAATTCGATAGCTATTCTGACTGGTGGGTTTTTTTGTGATTATGTGTCAGCGAAATATTCCTCGTTCACGTTCTCGTGAATTTGAAACACTGGATTTGAAAACGTGAACAACTCTGTTTGTGAATTTTATCTCGCTTCTTGGTTTACCGAGGCGCTGTGAATAAAAACCTCAGGTGCTGTTCGGCTCGGTGGGAAGATTGGTTCCACTTTGGCTAATTCTTTTTGCTAGCTCATGGTAATTGAAAATATGAACTCCTTAAGCTCCGAAGTGCAACTAAACCACCTCAGCTACAGGAATTTGCAGGTCTTAGCGAGGCAGGGTTTGTTGGTTACCACTTGATTCCCTTCCTAGTCGAACTGCTCCAGGCCTCATTTTTTCCAGAAAGGTGCCAAAGTTGTCATTAGAATTCAGCTGGACCTAGTTGCATTGATATCACAGAAGTATATAACTGAGCAAGAACCACTCGGCGTTCAAGCGGGACTCGAACTGCTAGCGTTTACCAGGGCGTTGCTTTCGTATGATGGTCGTTCATGTCACGCTCTCACGCCTCTCAGCTCGAATGGGATTCTGTACCACAGGCTTCAGCAAGCGGTCATTCTTTTTCGGGCATACACAGAAGGGGGCCGTGCCCAGTGAGGCGGTGAATTGCGGGCAGAAGTCTCAAGATAAGCGTCAAATGTTATCCGCTCATAGGCGGCATTCCTTAATGAAAGTGGTGACTAGTGAACATCAGTATCATAATGAGATACTAGGGTTGGAAGGAAATATTGCAGATTTTAAAGAGATGGCTGGATTAGATTTTCAGATTAATCGCGGGAGTTAGCAGTCAGATTCGCGCAAAATTCGGTGAGAGACGACTCTGATGGGCGCCGCCCGTTTTGCTCGTCTAATTGTTTGATATCTCATGTTTCACAGAGTGCAAGGACTAGTGGAATCAGATTCCCCGCCAAAATCGTTTTTCTGGGTTTCGTGTATACCACCACAACAATACTCCATTGTAGACTCTGATCGCTTGCAGCTTTAGCTGTGAAGTGCAGGCAGCGGTGTTAATTTCCATATTTGTAGGCAGCACTTCAAAGCCTTTTAGTAGCGCCATTCGAGGTTTCATGTGGAGTTGAATTTCCTTGTCTGATTAGATATCTGTTGATGACCCTATGTACCAGACTGACTGTTTTTCGTGCTTTGTCTTGTTCCCATTAGATAATGAATTCTCTCCAACTTATTTCATTGATCAACGTCGTCGGAGGCTGTGTAGTGGCTAGAGCATCGCTTTTCCGGCCCCGAGTATGGTTTAAATAGGCTATCCGCGGCCCAGCCAGGCAAAGCGTTCCACGATTAGGGCGCGTCTGCAAATTTGTATTTCGAGGTCGCTAGTAAATATAAATAACTTCCTTCGCTTATTTTCTTTGAACGTGGGCTGCTCTTACTCCATCGATTTGGACTTTATCCTAACTGTTCTTCATCTACCAGAGGTTCTGGTACCCTGTCATTTTTATTACCTTCTTATTCTTTCTTCTTTACATTCGATTATACTTATCATTCGAAAAATTTTCCTGTTCTAGGACATAATCACTACGTGATGTGTGCACAGTTTCACCCTTCTGAAGATCTCGTAGCATCGGCTTCACTTGACCAGACTGTACGTATTTGGGACATCTCCGGATTGCGTGAGTTATACTATGAAATTCTAGTTGATATTTACTTGTTAGGTTTTTACTCTGCATGGGAGGAACTAGAACAGTTCCAATCGCGAAAATCTTTTGATGTGAGTTTACGAAGTGTTGGAGGCGCCGAACTTTGGTTCTAAACTGAAGCTCAAGATATCCAAAAGAAATTGTCAAGAAAGTACCGCTGCGATATGTTTTTTTTTTCAACGATTCAGTTTTTTTCACAGCGAAAGAGACAGTCTTACCTGTGGTGGTGGCGGCAGTGCGCCCAGATCAGGAACGGGACCGCAGTCACAGGCTGACTTGTTTGGACAGCCAGATGTTGTCGTGAAGCACGTCTTGGAAGGCCATGATAGAGGTATCATTGTAGTACTGCTAGAGGTAGTAGAGTTATATGTGAAGAGTACAGATTCCACTGGTGGCGTTTATAATCTAGGGTGTGAACTGGGTAGCTTTCCATCATTCTATGCCCATTCTCGTCTCAGGATCAGATGATCGTCTAGTCAAACTGTGGAGGTACAATGAATCTAAAGCCTGGGAGGTATGCGTGTATTCGGCAACATATGTATCGATGGTAGTGCAGTTCTCGTTTGAATGAATCTGAAAGTTCCTGATTCAGGTGGACAGCTGCCGCGGTCACTACAATAATGTGTCGTCTGTTCTATTCCATCCGAAAGCTGAGTTGATTCTTTCAAACTCTGAGGATAAATCGATTCGAGTTTGGGATTTGCAGAAAAGGACAAGTCTTCATGTTTTCAGGTTTGCTACCCACAAAATATTCCTGGCAGAACATTCTTCAAACGTTCCAATTAACTTTATAGACACGAGAACGAGCGATTCTGGGTGCTGTCTGCTCATCCAAATCTCAACATGTTCGCTGCTGGTCATGATAATGGCATGATTGTCTTCAAGATTCAACGTGAAAGACCGGCTTACTGCATTGCTGAGAATCTCGCATTCTATGTCAAAGACAAGCAACTTCGTCGTCTTGATCTCACTACCAAGTAAGGATTTTCGGAAGCCCTTGCTTCTTTCTGAAGTTGCTCGAATAATTTTTTTTTGTTTCTTGCTAACACTCGTAGGTTACCTTAGCGACATAAGCCCCAAATCCCTGAGATGCGGTAAGCGTTGCTTCGTATTATTTGAACCTAACGGCACTTGTGCTGTTGCTGGGATTCGACTTTGGCAAGTTGTAGGGCTCAGAATTGTAATAACATAAGGTAGTAAAGCATTAATCAAAAAAGTAACAAAAAGCGCCGCAAGAACATAGAATAAGACCCTGTTCGATCGGACGCATCTGGACGAGTTTCGCAGATTTTGGGTGAGTTCTCCAAAACCCGTCGCCACCTCGTTGCGGCTAATTCTCATGAGGCCACTACCTAGGTTGTTTCAAAGTTAATCTATCTAATATAATCTAATCTATCTATGAGTTAATCTCTCTATCAGTGTACGAAACGAACGCTAGAAATTTAGCGATTATCAATGCCAGCGAGGATTGATAACGGAAAACCAATCGAGGCGGGATTAACACGACAGGCGGGGTCAGCTTATCATTGTTGACTCCGCCTTCGTCTATCAATCGATTTCGAGTCCCAGGAGTGGGATATCCTCTGTGGTTGCGGACCTTGTACAGTACAGCGGTTTCTTCACCTTGGTTGATCGCGGACGCTGTCTTCAAATTGAAATATCCCCGACCAACGCATCCTACACCAGGTCCAGATGAAGTACGCGACCACGCCTACCGCGTCTCAGGGATACGCAATTTAAATTGATTTCTTGTGATATTTTGTGCGATAAACCAGCAGTTAACCCAAAAAGTCAATCCACATCAGATTATCCAATGAATTTATGTTTTTGCAATCTTTTATCTGACAGGCTTGTTCCGCATAAATAAAGGAATTTGATGTCGTTATTGAGGTTTGAGTAGTGTAGAACTACCAATGAATCCTCTTTTCAGCAAAGACCAAGGAACTTGCAAACTCTCGTGCGGTCGGCTGCCATTCCATGCAAAACCTTATTATGCCTTGTCATACAATCCAGCCGAGAACGCCTTTCTGCTCACTAGCCGCTCTCACAACAAAGAGCAATGCTTCTACGACATCTACAGAGTTGGTTTTCCCTGTCGCTTATTATCTTATATTTATACTTACGCAGTTCCTTTTGTGGACTGATTTGTGGGTGTAAGGGTAATGACTCTACGCAGAAAGACGGCGAGAGAAAGTTGCAGGAATGAGAGCGCCAATAGATTGATGGTACATTTTTTTGTACTTTAGAGTTCTGTTTCTGGCTATGGTTTTCGAAGTTTGTTCTGCATGTTAAGGATTCATTTTTGAAGAAAACGAACGAACGAACTTTTACCGCAGTTGGCAACTCCCTAAAGGCAAGCCGTACCCTCACATCCAATAGTCCTTGTCATGAGGGAGGTGAATTGGATCCACAGCTGCACCAGTGTGCCATTTTCTCGATCAGAACTGCCCAGTGAGCGTGTGGCTGGCAGCCTCCAGCCCTGTTTCGGTGCCTATTTGAGTGGAGAAAGTGGCACGCTACTGCAAAACGCTACTGCAAACCTATTTACCTTGCCTACGGCAAGGATCGGGGTGCACGGAGGTGATTGTACAGTTTTGTAATTGCGGCTTCGAAAGTATCACTTAGTTGAGTACTGC
>MU942497.1:0-11323 GCA_036418165.1 Cooperia oncophora
ATAATGTGCTTTCGTTCACAGATGGCATTTTACAGATGTTCCCCGGCCTTTCGTCCCCTCTAGAAGCATCGAATGGGGCCATACTTACTCGTTGGGGTAAAAACTCACTAACCGGCTCTAAAAGGCTATCATGATGCAGGTCGAAAACGAGTCCAAGCGGCACTTCTGTCCAGAAAATAAGTTAAGTTCCTGCTGCGGCACAACTCTTTTCCCGTTTCGGGCGCCCTCTCTGCCTCTCCTTTCGCCCTCACACCCAGTTATCCTTTTAGCTAATGGATGCCCTTACACAGCTGAAGAATTTGAAGCGAATTAACTTCTATTCGGGTCTTTACTTTTTAATTTGGGCAGTGGGCCAGCTGCAGGTGTAAAGTTCACCGTAGCTGCCAACCGAGGACATTAGCACTACACTTTGTGGGGCAAAACGAGGAACTTCAATCGTTTCTCTGGAAAGTTTAATCCATCAGGAAATAGGGTAGGGAATCAGGAAAAGCGCAATTTACATATTACGATTTCTTTGTTGGTAATGTTCTTTCGTATGCCAATACAGCCATCGTCAAAAGTGAAAAAGGATGACGCGAGCCTGCCATGGCGAGAGAGGGGGAGGCAGGAAAGCTAAAAGGGACCAGTTTTATTTGAACGCGTGTGGGTCCCCGGGCAAGCGATTAAGATCCTCTGCGAGAGCGTTGTTTACTCACTTCTTGAGAAGTGATTCACCTACCTCACCTACCACAGAGTCGTAATCGTTCCACACCGTACCCCTACCCTTAGTAGCTTATTTTGCTTATTTCCAGTGAATTTTGAAAATTTTCTGCTATCTTGAAAGGAAAGCACGAAATTTCTTTTCCAACTAAAAAGATACTGGAAGGTTAAGCTATATACCAGAAAATATCAAGAAAAAAGAGGCCAGCTCTCTGGTTAGTCTAATTTCCAACAAAATCTGAAACAACCTGGTTGTTCCTAGCTAGGATTTTCCAGTACAAAATTGCTTCTTTATCCTAGTTTGTGAGCCCCGCTAATTACAAACCCTTCATGAAATCTCTGCCGATTCACGCATTTCTACGTGCTATTTCCAGTCGTTTCGCAGCAGACGCTGGGCCGCGTCAGAGGAACTGAGTATGGCGCGGCGCCAACCCTTTCCCCTCCACTTGCTGAAGCGGACGAGCAGTCGGTGGAAAGCGAGTTGGCGCCGTTCCAGAAACATCCCCCTGCCACTCCCCAGCGTCTGCAGCGAAAACGACCATACGCTTGCAGCGAGGCTTATGATTAATTCACACCCTACATCTTCGAGGAAGTTGTAGGAAAATCGATCCGCTACTATGAAGGTAGAATTCCGAACAGCATCGATAAAAGCTTCAAAGAGCTGGTGAACAGAGTAATTATTGATTGTAACTAAGTAATTATCAGTCCTGGCGATGAGCACCTCGCTTATACTCAGAAAATTAAGCCGCCTGGACGATAATGTGATTGCATTAAGAAGAAGGGACCATTTTTCCCAACTACAGCTTCGGCCTTTACGTGAAATTTTTCTGCTCCAGCTTTCAGCATCTAAAGGAATAGTTGGTTTTACAATCATATTCAGCAAATTATTTGATATTAATATAACCTTAATTATGATAATAATTTTTGTCATTGCGAGGAGGTGATGAGTTTGAAGTGGCGCTGCTCACCTAGTGCGCAATCCAGGGGTCGGATCTTACAAGGGAGGTCGTTCAGGCCGTGGTGAGCTTTTTCAAAACGGTTTGTTGCATGTTGTAGGGGTCCATACAAGGACCACACAGATGGGTTTCATTTTTGCTAAACGCTATTGGGAATGTCAAAAAAGGAATAAAAACAAATCGCTTAAAATACGCAAGTTTTATCATCTCATTCGCATCTGTTTCAGCTGTAAAGCAGAATACATAGAGTTTATAAAGTGTTCCTCAACTAGACATGAAAAACAATATTGAATAAGGTCGAAATTGAAGTGCTTTACTTTGCATACAGTGAGGTACACTGCAGTTTCTTTAGGGGTTTATGCAGCATCCCTTCGCGCTCGCAGTGGCCATTTAGCGCCACGCTGGCCCCAGATCACGTCGGCGCCATAAATAATTGTCAGAATCGTGATCAGGGCCATTGATTACCCCTATTTAAGAGGTTTCAGCGAAAAAATTTTTTCGAGTTTTTTTGGTGGTCATGGACTTGACCATTTGGATGGCAGTGACAGGCGAACCCTCCATTGAGTATCCTCTCTGGCAGACGAACCGCCAGAAATTTTTCATTTCTTTGCCCCTCAACTTCAGTAGGTCTTCATAGAACATCTTGCTAGCTTCGGAGCCACTAAACGAGCATCCTGGATCTTTCTTCACTTTTACCGTCTATGCTTTCGACAAAGAACTCGTTACCACTTGCCCGGAGAAAGGTTTTTGTTTCTCATATCAAAGGTATGAGAGGAGTGCAGTGTATGTGCGTCACTTTTTTGTGTAGTTTTTAATTCTGCGTCTGCATACTAGCAAATGAAAAGCTTCCTCTTAACGATGTTGGATAACGACTCCTTGGGGGGGGGGGGCTGATAGCCACTAGCTGGAGACATGGCCGGCAACATAACACAAAAGCTCGGGAAAATTTTTCTCGGCGTAACTCTATACGTAGGGGTAATTGATGGTCCTGATCACGGTTCAGATACTTATTTTTGCCGCGGAGGCCATCTGGGGCCAGTACGGCGCTAAATAGCCCCGCCGCGCAGACTGACAATGATGGTAGTACGAGAAAGCCTTTGCACCAAATTAGCGACACATTGCGCCATATTCAAAAATGAGTGTCGTGTTCATGATCAGAGCATCGGATAACCGCCGTAACCCAAGTTTCATGAAGAGTTTTTCGATAGTATTTCGCGAGCGTAATAATTGAGTGAGGCCTATTTGTGAACCGTTCCCGCATGGAATGTGCCTTCAAATGGCGTATATCCGGGTCATACACATTATGGGGCATACAGGAATACAAGAAGCAAGAAATGTGAAAAATGCAAAAATTGTGTCGGCAAGGGGATCCGATCCATAAACCCACCGACCGAGAGCCCGTCGCACTATCCACCACACCATCTGCCACTGCGACACTAGAGATACAGGACCTGTTGAAGAGATATGCGCAGATGACCGGAAAACTCCAATGCAGCTCACCGCATGCCAAGTAGACCATTTGGATTTTGACCTTATTTTGCGCTGTTTTCATGCCTGCTCAAAGGATACCCTACATACTATACCCTGTCAACGCTACAGCTAGAACAGAGGCGAATAAGGTGGTTTAAAAAGCCCATTCTTTTCGAATTGTTTTTGACCTTTTTTTGACATTCCCAATAGCGTTTAGCAAAAATGAACCCCATCTGTGTGGTCCTTGTATGGACCCCTACAACATGCAACAAATCGTTTTGAAAAAGCTCACCACGGCCTGAACGACCTCCCTTGTCAGATCGGCTTCCACAGCCGGGCCGTCCAGGCCTTCCATTTCTCGAAGGCCGGCAAACCGGGTACCGGACTCGTCTGTGAGAAAAACCAAAACCTGACTCCCATAGTCCTGCTCGCTATGGACGCTTGAACGTTTCAGGGAGTTCTTTTCAGCACAGCGCCAGCCTGTTCTCCACCAATTGTGGTTTCCTGCTAGCTTCCACTACTAGTAGAGGGCAGCGTGGGACCGCGCCGAATCCAGCCCTCTAAAACTCAACGTCTGCAGTACATCGGCTGTCCCTCACATGCCATTATGTCGGCCAATTCGCATTCAAAAAAGCACTGAATGAAAAAAGATCGCGGGCCGCATCCCAAAAAGGGATCGATCAGCAGCGAAAGCTTTATCTTTTACCCTCCTATAATTATAGTTATAATAATTGTAATATGATTTATTATTTATTATATTTATATGTGTATTTATTTTTTATTTATTTATATTTATTTATATGTATATGATTTATTATATTTTTATTAATTTCTTATTATATTATTATTTATAATTATGAAGCCATGCTCTGTGATTGTGTAGAGACAATAAGGAGTGACTTCAATAATAACCTCCTAGGAGATGCCGTTGACCGATTGCTTTCCGTGATGTGCCCCTTCGCCTTCCGCACCTTCTGGAGTGAAATGAATGCATCTCTAAGTTACAAAGGTCTACGGACAACTAGAGCTCAGTCCCTTTACGGGCGCGAATTTTCTGTTTTTCTCAGCGCTCTCACGTCTGCGCGGCGTTCTGCGACCACTCTCACCTTTCACATTCCAACTTTTCACGCATAAGAAGTGGCTTATCCTCTCCCTTCGGAGAAAAATGATTTTCTGGCCCATTTTCATTTCCTGGCGACATGTTTTTTTGTCCCTCTCAAGACCTTCGCAGCCGCAGTTCTTTGTTTCTCTGCGCTCTGGCCTTTCGCAGCAGGACCCCCACCAGAAGTTTTAGTTGTCACTTAAGGAGGTTACTAACCATCCGGAAGTTCCGGCTGTTTCAACATAAGATGTTAAAATTTCGAGGAAACTTCATTGAAGTACCGTGAGCTTCTCTATCGTTTTCTTAGTTCATCTATCTCGCCGCTGTGCCAGCACTGTTCTAAACGAACTTTGTCACTGTTCGACTTGGGAGGGTCATTTTGCACTTTCGCTGGCTCCTTCTGCTAGTTCCTGTTCAACTACACGTCTAACCTTGGTGAGACTTCAAGACACTTGTGAAGTACAAACGCCTGCAGCTGCATAGCTTTACATGAATTCACAGGTCTCTCCTGAGTACATCGACAGTGATAAGTGGGAACCAGCAAAATGCCCCTACCAAGACCGAACTGCGCCTAAACTTTTCTACTTTTCTAGACCTAAAAGCAACATAACAAAAAGCTGATCTGATCTTCTTATTCCATTACAAAACGGAAATTAACGGAAAGTGCTCGCGATATCAACTATGTGTTTTGACCAGGAAAGGCCAAAGAACGCACAGCACAACAGTTGTTAAAAAAAGTTCGCAGCCATGAAGATAATGAGTGCGTCGTTCGGCCATCGGATGTTGACGGCAACCAATTTAAAGCTTTAATTGAAGAGAAACCGCGGCGGTCAGTTGTCGTGCTTCTAAACGAGGGACAGCGTTTACAAAGATTGTCAATTTTACGAAAAGTTAGGAGGCAAAAAACTGCTGGTCCCACCACGCCTGAATATCAACGGGTTTTGGAGCATCATCTGTTTCATTCCTTCGAATCAGAAAGGTTTGGACTGGACTGGACTGGATGAGCTGGAGAACGAGGATTCCGATTCCATAGGGGTCTTGAAGAACACTCTTTTACATTTGAGACATGATCAGGATCTAAAACTCCTTTCAAGTGCGATGTTGCAGGAAAAGATTAGGTTACGTTCATACTTTGCGTTTGGCGCACACCAGCTTCCAAGCGTCCGGCAGCATCGGCGACTATGAAAATATAGTTATCTATTTAAGCGTCTGCCAGCTTCTACTACCGTCTATCAGCGTCTCGAGGACTAGGGGAGTATAGGTGCGTCCGGCAGTGGAGAGTATTCGGAGATAGGAGGGTGGCAGATTGATCTTAGAGAGTATGGCGCGATAGGAGGGTAGGGGGACATGGTACTCTCCTATCGCGCCATACTATCTACCAGCAGTCTCTTGCTGGTCGCTGGTGGACGCTGATAGACGCTGGCAGAAGCTAGATCGATACCTATACTAACTCCCCGCCTTTCGAGACGTGGTGGACCATTGATAATTACTTTCCCGATTGCTGTCGCTTGGCCGAACTCGGAATGGGGGGAGCGCTGGTGGAACGATGGTGGACGCTGGCCGCAAAGTATGAGCGTCAAGCCGCTAATGCGTGCTTTTTTTCCCCCGATTGAATCTGCCGATGGCTTGGTTTCATCCCCCATCACGGGATTTAGGCGGAGCCATTGCCGTGGAAACCTTTTATCAATGACTAGGAAAAATGCGTTGAAAACAGCGCATGCAGATACAGATTGCTCCTCCAAGGGCACTTCCGACGTTGGGTATCTATAGCGAGGAAAATCGCAATTTCGGTCGCCTGGGTGGAATCGGTCGTATTTGCCTTCGTGGCAATGTTCCGGGTATTGATTTTTTCGCGATTTTTTCCCAGTTTCACGGTACATTATATGTACCTGCACTCTCGACCGGACCGTTCCGCAATTCCTAGTCAAAAAGAAAGTAAGAGAGTTTTTGGATAAAAGTCTGCAAAAATGGTGGTGAGTTGGAGAAGTTGGGAGAATCTAGGAACATGTCGGATGGGAGGTGGGGAAGCGGTGTGCGGGAGGGAGGGGGGAGGTCGTTCTAGAGGAGGAAACTTTCAGAAGTCATATTTTCGCCAAATTCTCATCGATGCACGACTGCTCCGATTTGTTGCTTCATGAATAGAACGCGACATCTGAACCAGAAGCGCTTGCGACATGCGCAGTGCGTGCGATTTTGAGCGGTTCAATTTACGGGAACTTGTCCCTTCCCTAACACTTAATGCGGACCTGTTGCTAGTAAATTGCCCCTTTTATCAAGGAATTCAATGAGCTTCTCCCAAAGAATGCTCGTGACGTGGTGGCGCTCTTCGACGGCCTCACTGCCTTGAAAACCGGACTTTGCATTACCCTTACAAGTAAACATGTTCTTGTTGGCGGGGCGGTATGTAACGGTTCCTCTTTCCTTTAAATGACAAAAGGAGTGTGGTAATTGTTTTGAGTCAAGGCGTATGCATATGAATCAAAGACCAGAAGACAAAAGAACTTCCTTAGCAACCTAATATTATACGAAGACAGCAGCGGGACAATCCGACACAACATAAAGGGGGACGACCTTTACCAATGTCACTGAGTAGGGCACAAGTAAGTAATGATTCGTCTGAAAGCGTTTGCCGTGTCCGAGTTTAGCTTGTGATATGAGACGGCCTTGAATAGCTTACTCGCATGTGATTCATTATCTACTTAACGATCTACGTGACTGCGGTGGGTGCCGTTGAAGAAAACCCTCACAAAACGTCTCCTTCTAGTACTACATTCCTCCATACTCTTCATCCTACCTACCATTTCCTTGAACTCTCCCTACTTCCTCACTACCTTTTCGCATTTTCTTCCAAACATTTCGAGAAAGAAACCCTTCATTTTATCTCGAAACTGCCGAAAACTACCGTCATGCAGGGGTGGGAGAATATAGCACACTTGGGACACGAAGAAAATCGAGAAAAGTCAACAACGGGAAGCACTTTCCTTAACAGTAAGTACGACCCCCTCGAAGGGCATTTCCAAATGTACGACGTGCCCTGAAGCTTGCGCTGACCGCATCTACTACACTGCGTTCAAACTGCCTGCTGCAACTGTACGGGGGAGAGCAAAATCGAAGAGAGGGGCCCACTTTCAGCCCTATTCACACTAGTTACAGTTCGGACTATTTAAAGAAGAAGCATCACAGGTGTTCGCCAAAATGCGGGGAGAGGTCAAGAGACATAATGACGTTTTCGCTGCAGACCCTAGGGCGTAGAAGTGGTCAGGTTTGGTGTAGTGCCGGCCTCTTCACCAGTTGTTGGAGCGGGCAGGCTAGCGCCGCGCCAAACCCAGCCCCTGACGCAAAGTAGCGTCTGCAGCGAAGACGGCTATACTTTTGGCATCGCATCTGAGCACTGAACTCGCTTCCGTGCTAATTAGGTAGGACCCTTGCTTCCCTTCCCAACTAAACTACGAGTCCCTTCATGGGGAATTCCCGTCGATGGTATGGTCTGCTCGGAGTAAAAGGACGAGCAGTCAGCTGAGCAACTAAGCTTGTTCGCACTAAGCAACTAAGCCTCTCACAAAGATAGCGATCTCTACTCCAGAAGGGCTAGACTATCAGACTTTGCGCCCCGCTGTCTCCCAACTGTCCCTTCCCCAGCTAACTTTAGAGACCTAATCTTTCAAGAAAGAGCTGCATATACTACTTAGTGAATTGTGTTTTTGTGCCTAGAAAATACATCCGGGTCAACAAATTAAGCCTATAGGCAGCTTACCGTAAAGGTCATCGATTGAACCACTGAGCAACAACGAGCAAATAATAAGTTCACCGTGAAAAACGTTCCCCCACCCAAGGACCAGGAAGTCATTCGTTGTTGTGCTGATATGCGTAATTCCCACATGTCTATTTCAAGTTTGAGTGAAATTTCCTCCCTTCCTCTGCCCTTTTAGGCATCCGAGTGTCTCTCTCTTGTTCGAACACCTGTAACTTTCTGCAATGTTTTTTTTTCTACTGGATGAGGAGCAGAATTTTTTTAGGCTTTCCATTGAGATTATGAAAGTGATTTTTGAATTTTTGCAGACGAGTTCAACACCTACGTGACGGTGAAGCTGCAAAATGTCAAGTCAACAACGGCCGTCGTGCGAGGAAACATTCCATGTTGGGAACAGGAGTTCATCTTGTTAGTAATTTTTCACTCGTTACTAATATTCTTCATGGTGTTACGCGGCTGAAGGGGAAATTTCATTAATTTTTGTTAACCTGGCCGACCATTTTGAAGAGACCCGTGAACCTATGTAAAATTATGAAGTGGTCATTGTCTCGTCTTTTGTGTGTATTTTTTGGTGGGCAGCATTTGGTGCTCGGAGGGTTATTGTGAGCTAGGCCATCAAGATTTTTGCCCCTCCCCCCCCCCGTTATCTTCCTTCCTAGCTTTTTCCTTTCTTTCCAGATGGTTTGACCTCGCAATTGGCCGAGGTAGTGTACTTGCAAGTAGCATCGCTCAAAGGCACAGTTGCGATGGCTGGTGAAGAATTCGTAAGTGGCTGGAGCCGCAAAGGAAAGTCAAGTGCCATTAGACTCGCCCGTGAAGAAGTGGGGGAAACCGTCAAAACGCGCCGAATTGAGCCCTCCTTTTCAGAAGCGAGATGGAGAACCGGAGTAGATTTCAGGCGAGAGAGCATGCGAACGAGCGAGGCCGCAGGCAAGACATCTGTCAACGTGGGCGGAGTTTTAATTTTCTGGTGGGGTCACCTAAGCCACCTCGCGCCTTAAAGCCCCTACCACAGAACTTTTGACGCGAAACTTGTATAAGGTTATTCACTGCAATCCTTACTACCTTTGTGTACAGAGGACATTGAGTTGTTTGTGATCACGGACCGTATATTTAATACACACGCGCGTAGAGGGTCATATCTGAGATCGGGTCCCGCCCAAGATCATGAAGCCTTTGATCTCAACGGACCAGGTTGACTTTTGTAACAATCTCCTGAGAGGGGAAACTCGGGTTTGTACGATCGCCTGGTATATCGCATTCAATAAGTCCCTGCTATATACTGCGTCCCCGAAAGGGACAGCCTCACAAGCTTTGGCAAGATTTACCCTTTACTGCCCCAATCATCCGATCAGGCTAGTTTTTAACCGACCTTTCTTTTCCGAGGACAGACTTGGCTCAAATGTTGTCTCCTGGGTAGTTTAAATCTTATCCTGAACACGAAAGATCATCACTTGGCCTGAAAACCTCGTGGCGCTTGGCGCACAGGCGTGGGATTCGAGATGTTATTGTGCCGGCACTTGTGGCGCGAGGCCAGGAGCTTGGCTGGCCCGTTGAGCGGTTAGCGGTATCGCGTAGATATCATAATTCAGGAAGTGAAACTCCCCGTAATACCAATTTAAGGCGAATATTGCATGATTTGAGGCTTTTAAGCGCCGGTGCCGCTGTGGCGGCCGGGCTCCAGCAGAGTTTCGTGCCGAGTGGATGAAACATTCATGCTCGGAGGGTTAGGACCACACCCAGAGCACACGTTTTTAGCTAAGTTCTGCCCTTCAAAAATTGATGGTCATGAGCCTGACCGTGATCTTGGCGGGAGCGGACTGGACGGCAGTAAATTGCAAACAGTTGCCAAAGCTTTTTAAGCTGTTTCGCCTAATTTTCAGCTGATTGTTCGTTGAAGGGGAAGGTCGCTGCAGTATCCGTTATTGGGAACACCACTGTAAAGGGACTGTATAGTCAGTGTTCGCAACGACCAGCTTGATTAGTCACTATACAAAAAACGTGTCCATAACATGTTAACTAGTTGAAACTACTCACACCGCTCACCCTTTGAACGTGCTCTGTTCATGTCTGGCGACGACATGATCTCAGTTGCAGTAAACTAATGACCGAGGAGTCAAAAGTGACAGGTCAACGGCATATATCCATTGTTTTCCAGTAGTTTGCCTATCACGAGGGTCGCATTTTGTCGAGGAGCGCGCATTGGATTTTCATAGATGTTGGACCCGACAAATTAGGTAGCCTTTTCTCCGAGTTCAACGTTTAGGAGGTGGCTTGAGATCTCTACACCAGCTGTCAACAGGAATTCACAAGTTTTATCACCATGGTGAGCATTCGTAAAGCCGGGAACTAGGGAAGCAATGTTAGTACAAAATGCCCCCCCCCCGTCGCTAAACAGTGTCGCTATCTGTAAGTTAATTACTGATTCGTTAAAATCTTCTTCCTCAAATAACCCTGATAACCTCCGTTAGAAACAGTGTGAATGGAGATGAAGTGGTGTGGTGGGGAGTGGCAAGCTTTCCACGTGCGCGGTCCGTAGGCCAAACCCTGGATTGGCTCCTGCCCAGGCAGGCCAAGCTTCCTACCCTCGGCGGACGGTAATTTGGTGCTAGATCCGTCTGAAAGGACACGAATGCTGTCTTGTGCATCGGCTGGCATCGCAATTAATTGTATAGGCCACATCGCACTCAATTGAGCCGCTAGGATTTTGAATGGAAGTGGGATGCATAACGCATCCCAAACAGGGATTGATCAACGGCGACGAATTTGTCCTTTTTACTCCGTGTAAATGAATTTCCCAATTTAGTGAAGCCAGCGCGCGTTCCTATTGTTAGCCTTGTGACATTATATGTGTTATTGTGTAGTAACATAAATGTACTTTATAACGACATTAGGTAGTATAGCGACGAGCGCGTAATGCTTCCGCAGGTCAAGAATAGGATCCTTTCAAGGACACATTCAATGAATAGAGTCGACTAATCGAGTTTCCCTGGCGTTCCTCAAAGGGAGGTAAGCTCCAGTAATAGGTCAAGGGCGAGGGCATGGACAGGAGTTGTGAAACACAGGCTTCATGATAAAATTTGGGACCCATCATTCGGTTCTTTAATGCAACGGGTTGGACCTGCAGGAAGCGCGCTAAAGAGGTAGGCAAAGTGATTTCCTGGGAAAGACAAATGGAGATTTAGTACTGTACTTGACTACGCTAGCAGTACTTCAATCTTCTCGGCCCACGGGGTGTACACTACTTCGGAGATTGATGAAATGAACGCTGTCGTCACTACCTCCGTTCCATGAATTCTGCTCTCCTGGTACCACTTCCTTTCCCATTCTGACCTACTTTCGCCA
>MU942510.1:0-11840 GCA_036418165.1 Cooperia oncophora
GAAACTCGCTTACTTGGAATGGAAGGGGGCTGAGTACCTAAAGAAGATGGAATATCCAAGTAGGTCACCTGACTTGAGTCCCCTCGAATAATCGATTCGGGTGGAGTCAATAGGGTGGTCTACGGTGGCGGAGAAATGACTCTCTTGCTGATCTCAGGCACCACATAGCGGTCGCGTGCCAGAATCTCTCGATGGCGGCTTTTCCAGAAGGCTGTGGCGGAGTGAAGTGACATGGATATAACAGTATTTGCATATGCTCTTTCAATTGCTGGTAAAATGTCCGATCAGAATGTAAAGTGTAACTTATAGCGCCTCGAAAGTCAATGAAGAAAAGTGAGTTTTTTGCCCCTCGGTATGCTAGCTGTACCCCTATCAGACTGGGTAACCCTAGTTGCCCTAATTCTCAATGAAAGAAGATTCACTTATTACGAGTTACTGAGGACCTACTTGAGGTTGGGCTTATTGACTGGCTAACAGACAATCGCGGTTGATCGTGAAGCTATGAGGCGTTCACCCTCTAACAATTTGACTACTTCTTATCCAAAATAGCGCTGCTTACCTGGAGGTTTTTCCGTTTGATCTTATTGACATTGTCCGAGACAACATCGAACTCGTCGTTTATTTCGGCCTGGAAGTACTATCATCTTTTAAGAACTGCCTAAATTCTCAAAAGGAATACGGTACCTGTAATATCTCTTCAACGATGTCCTCTAGAGTGACCACGCCCACCAGTTCATACGATGGATCGTGATCTTCAGTGCCGACAAGCTTCTTCACCATCGCCAAATGGCCTTCACCCTTGAAATATCCGGTCTGCACAAGATAAACGATTTAGACGGCTCCAGCATGCGATGGAAATGCCGATGTTAAGAAGTTCACCACACCACACGCCACATGCAATGATTACCTTCTTGAACGCCTCCAGAAGTATGCTTAATGGAGTGTCGTTGAAGACAAATTTTACTGGATGACGGTGATAGCCACAGACCGTTTTAACCGTGAAGTTATCGTCCGGATCCAGCAAAGCCAGGTCCTTAACAGGTGATTAGGATGATAATGTGCGCTGTGATGATATCTCTTTTACACACACAGCCCATATCTTGAAGAAGTGGGAGGCATGATTGCGTACTTCATCTGAACGTGGCCTACAGTGTATACTTGGTGGGATATTTTCATTTGAGACAATAGTCATCCTCTCTTGTGCAGAACATAGACTAAGAAAACAAATGTATGGAAACGTGGCCACTCCAATTGCCACAGGCTTTGGAAAGCGAATGACAAAGCGCTACGGAGAGCGGAGGGTAAGCTTTCTCTAGTGTTCATCCCAAGCGCAAGGGTGAGCTTTCTCTAGTGCTTCACCCCCACTGTTTTTTACTGTTAGGCAAACAAAACAGCCAAATAGAAGATGCGAATTACCTTAACAAACAGGATATCAGTGACGTTATTCTTATCACCATCAGAATAGATCGGGATTCGTGTATATCCCATTCGGACGATCTCGGCGACTGTCTTGGTATTCAAAACGGTGGTGTCGGGTATCATGAACACATCCTGAAAGGCATGCCAAATGCAAAACGAAAAAAAAATCCGAAAAGTGCGTGGCCATAGTCAGTATGCCATTTCCTGAGATGCATGTTATGTACTTAATTTGATCAGCATATTATAGGAGTTGCGTTGAATGATTAGGTACATCTCCTGTGTGTGACGATTTCCATTATTTCAGACCGATTTCAAGCCTCCTTTGTTCCAAACCGTATCCCTGATCCTTGATCAATTAGTCTCCTGGTGGGATCTATTCCCACTAAAAGGCTAAATGGGGGAAATCGGACAGCTAAAGGCAGATTACGCGATACTCACATGGAGAAGAGACACACACACACCACCACACACACACACACACACACACACACACACACACACACACACACACACACACACACACACACACACACACACACACACACACACACACACACACACACACACACACCACACCACACACATACATGTATATTTATCCCGTAGTTCTGTAAAAAGACGCACCACTGTGAGAAAAACAATTGATATGGGTTTCCGAACACCTTTCCACTGTCTTTTTATCTCGGAATAAGTCAATTATTCTGAGAACTATTCTTGTTAGAACCACTACCAAAATCGGATTGGCTACCTCCCTATCCTGAAGACGGTGCGTAATTGCGGTATAGAATGGGTTACGCAAGGGATATTTCACTTTGAGGCAAATGACATGTTGTTCTCTGTTGGACAGAGACACAACCATAATTGTTTCAGGGTGAAAATATTATATCTCACCAGAAGCACAGCCACCGCCGTGTTCTGCTGGGTTAGGCAGCCAGCCTACACCATCTCAGGGATTTCGAGTGTAGAACAAGTTCACATAAGAGCAACTTACAGCTAGCTTTGTCATGACATCTTTCAGGCCACCTTGTCAGCTATCTCCATAGCGCCGACGGCAATTTTGAAGCTCGTTTGATAATTGCCCGTTGTCGTTTTTGATCGACATACGTATCAACTCCATCAGGCGCTTCCGATCGTATGCTTGCTGAAACCACTTCTTTTTTTCTTCTTCTTCCTCAGCGTTTGTCCCGCTCGATGGCGGGGTCCGCTTTTTTGATATAACTACGCCACTTTTCCCGATTGAATGCCTGATCGGGATGGATGCCGGCTATTTTCAAGTCGGTGTGCAGCGTGTCGAGCCAGCGCTGTTTGGGACGCCCTTTTGGCCGCTTTCCTGGTACCTCGAGTTCGAGAGCAGTTTTACGGACGGTGTCAGCCTTCGCGCGAAGTACGTGCCCGTACCATCGAAGGCGCGTTTCGCGCAATTTGCTGAAACCACATGTTTAGCTAAAAATGCAGGAGTGCATTGCAACGGGACGATAGATGGACAACTAGTGTTAAAGGACAAAATAGTTTAAAACTAGAAGAAACCCCGATGCAGGTCGGTGACACGTTTCCAACCGCAGGCGCGCTTAAGACTGCCCTCAACAGGAGGTCGCATCGCAACAGCTCGCGCTTTCGCCTTTTGCCCTGATTACCTTTCTTGCGCCGCACATAGCGAGTACTAAAGAGAACCAAGTAAACCCAAAAACTCACATATTCATCGCCAAGAAGACAGTCGAGAAGCTTGCTGACTGGATATGCTACCGGATAGGTTATGAATATGAACACTTGTGTTATTAATATTGTATGAGCACCAACAGCAAGACCTTTCCTAAACAACACAGTACGATTAACAAGCTCCGCATATGGAGATAACCACGCCATCGGAAACTGTCCAATGTTGCCCCCAGGAGGCTCTCATATTGATAAAACGTTGGCCAGCTAATATATGACAGCTTAATCCAAAGAGATATCTTACTTGACACATATACTTTGTGGAACGATCTCGCCGAAGATGACAATACCAAGTGATGAGATAAAGAGAGCCAGAAGTCCTGTGGTCAGCTCACCGAATAGAATTGAAATCGCAGCATTCACGATAACATTACCCAGAAGAAGCGAGCAGAGCAGCAGATTACCTGCAATACTTGGTTGATAATTTGTGCATGACAACTAGTAGTAAAGATCAGTAGGTCATTAGGCCCAGAACTAGATTCCAGACTAGAAGCCATAGTCCACGCTGGTCGTGTAGCCGGAGTCAGCTCTGCTATTAAGCCTTTCTCACTCACGTGCCCTCTTCTTTTTGTGTTATGGAAGTAAGCATTAAGCGTAATGCATAGTTAAAGGTCGGATCCACCACAGGTATCAAGCGTGGACTTTACATCTTAGGGCCCTGTGCAAGCAGAAGTTGGAGATGGTATATTGAAGGCAACTTGTTCAACGTTGCCAGTTTTTCTCCACCGTCCCAATGTATTCGATACACAGTATTAGCCAACCTTTTCTCTTTCTTATGTGAAACTAAACAGAACTATTTTCTGTTCGACTAGCGCGAACCAAGCTTCACTACACACAAGTTCCAATTCCTGTGGAGTCAACGACATGAGCCCCAATGTCAGACCGGAGAATAGTGCCGAAAGACACAACAGAAATGCGATAACCATTATCTGGAAGAAAAAACTTCAAACCTCACCCTTTGGGGTATGTCGGCGGCGTATGCAAGTCAAGAGGCCTCGCGTAAGCCGAACCAGAGGGGAGGAGCGAAAGATCTTCTTGTAACTTTTGTATCTCCAATAAAAATAAACGACCAAAGGGGGAGAGCGTGAGGCGGCCGACGGCCACTATCCGTGAACGATTTCCACCGCTGATATGACCCTAGGTACCAGATCCACTGTCTTTCTGAAAATGGTCTGTTTCCCTTTGCAACAGGTGCACCACCGACCGGGTGTGGGGAGCTAAGGGATTAGAATTTTTTGGATTCGTAAAACGACGGAATAGTAAGTCAAAAATGTAAAATACAGTGCGTAACAAAAGTATGTGGACACCTCAAATTTTGATTTTGCGAAGTTGCCTTTGGATTTTGCGATCTGAGACCATCACTGTTAGATTCTGTATAAGCAGGTCACTGGTTAGAATTCCACAAGCGAAAGTATAGGAATGCACTACTTCTGAATACATTGTGAACTAACTGTACAATTATTTATTGTTTTGAAAAAATTTCTTAATAACAAAAGTATGTGGACACCTGAGAAAGTTCAAAGTTTGGCTCCAAATCTGCAACCCATATCTATCGTCTCTGCTCCCCATGCCTCGTCGTGGCAGTACTCTCTCCGAAGGCGAACAATCTCAGATTGGAGCTCTCAGTGCTGCTGGACGCTCGACTAGAGAAATTGCAAGACAGCTCGGACGTTCGGCGACGTGCGTTGGTAATACCTCCCAAGATCACGGATGGCTACCATCTCAGCCATATTTTCGGGGGTATCTCGATCTCTCTGGTCCGCAAAAGACATCAGAAAGAATAGCGGCCGTGTCGCGCATCAACTCCCCCCTTCTGTGAAGACAGATCCATCTGCTTGCAGTGGATCTACCGCTCTCAAAATGACCATATTGCGCGCTATCTTCGATTCACAAATGAGCATATCACACGAGAGACCATGAAGAAAGCTCCTCGCCTGACTGCCCAACACCGGCTGGCGAGACTGAACTTCGCGCGTGCAAACATGGCGACGTCGTGGGACAAGGTGAAGTTTTTTTGAGAGATTTGTAAAATCAGAAAGGCAACATTCCTATGCGTTTGTCTTTCTCAGCTATCTTACCAAATGAAAAAAGTATCATATCTCGACTGGACAGATGGCATATCGGCCACTACGGCAGAGAGACCTTCGTCGCGATCCGTTGGTGTTCTCGAGGCGAAATTTCGGAGGCGACTCTTTGATGATGTGGGGTGGTTTTGGAATCAGCGGAAAGTTGGAGCTCGCCTTCCCATCGTGCCGTATGAACAGTCAAGAATATCAAGGAGTGCTCGAATCCAACCTCTTGCCTTTTCTGAGTGGGCCACGACCCAGGACACATGTGCTGCAGCAGGACAACGCCGCCGTGCATGTTTCAAATTCTACTATAAAATGGCTCCAGCGCAATGGTATCAAAGTGATGGATTGGCCGGCATGTTCTCCTGACTGCAACCCAATCGAAAACCTGTGGGGAATTATGGTTCGACGAACTTACATGAACAATCGCGCCAACAGCATTGGCGAGACCCCAGGAGGCGTATGCTGCTATGGGGGGAAATCGACGATGACACTTATCACAAATCTTGTCCACAGCATGCCAGACAGAATGTTCGAAGTAATAGTGAACGCGGGAGGAGCACCAAGTTTTAATTTCCATGATACTTTTGTTTTTTGTTAAGTGTCCACATACTTTTGTTATTAAGAAATTTTTCAAAACAATAAATTTGATCAGTAGGCTTAGCATGTGCTACAGAGGGTGGTGCATTCCTATTACTTTCATGGGTAAGGAATTTAACAGTGATGGTCTCAGATCACAATATCGAAAGGCAATTTCGCAAAATCAAAATTTGGGGTGTCCACATACTTTTGTTACGCACTGTAGGCCAAAATTGGTAAAATCAGAACTTTCCAAAAAAACGCACCTGAACAGGTAATGGTAAAAAGTATTCCTTCGGTGGTTTCTCAGTGGTAATCCATGTGGAAATGTCGTCTAGCTGAATGAACACATAGTGGTTTGCTCCTATGTAGCTCATAAATTTCTATCATTTACAAGATTTGATATCACCAAAACGTTTGCGTGACCACCCTTCACTACTCTACTCTTTGCAGTTCAGGATAAGTTTTGACCGAAGTTGTTCTTAAAATAAAGCTGGTAGTGTAAATTCGTTTCCAGATATTGTCTGACCCCCCGAATACGGAATTCCATTTGTATCGTTCGGTCGCCTAACGCCAAAGCCAGATGCGTCGGTGCCAGGGCACACGAAAACATCAGTTGTGTCCAAGGGCGCAGTAATCCCCTCGAATACGAAATTCGCGATTCCTTGACGTGAAAATTCCTCTATTTTCCTGATTCCTGGTACATGCGCTACTGGCTCTAGTACCAATACGCTAACGTCTACGGCGCCTGTGTCTCGCTGCTGGTACCGAACTGTGTCAGGAAGGCCTGACCTGGCGCGGCTCCAGCCAGTTCTCCACCATTTCTCGAACCGGGTAAGCGATAACAACAATTGGCGAAGAACGTACTGGCGCCGTGCCAAACCCACCCCCCCTCCCCATCTCCGCCGACAGACCTCAGCATCTGCGGCAAACAAGACCGTATTTCAAGAGAATGCGATAATTGCGCCCAGGGTGTCAGAATATTTCCGGTAGTGAAGATACGGCTGGCTAATGCTAAGGAAAATTTCAACAGAAATATGGCCTGGATTCCCAAACAGTGGGGCAGTAATGAGTAAAATGTACCCTTCGTTTGTATTGAGAGATATTGCAAAACTTCATGAAGCAATAAAGGACTTCATGAAATGAATAGAGGAACAAATCTTGAAGCATTCGATACATTT
The DNA here is from genome assembly GCA_036418165.1 of Cooperia oncophora. Classification (NCBI taxonomy): domain Eukaryota; kingdom Metazoa; phylum Nematoda; class Chromadorea; order Rhabditida; family Trichostrongylidae; genus Cooperia; species Cooperia oncophora. The sequence continues at coordinate 6,962 of MU942510.1, forward strand.
CATTCGAACTCTTAAAGGAACGGTCCGCGATGATCTATCAAAACGCAAGAGGTTATGTGGGAAGGTAATGTCGTCCGGAGTCTTTTATCGCGTACCGTGCTTTTAACTAGAGATAATCGCAGTTACGTTGCAGTGTATTGCCAGGTAACCCTGCTGAATATTTTCACAAAAAGGTGCCACCGCCACTAACGAATACATCCAATTGTCTCTGATTAAACTACAATAATTATTGGTGGAATAGTTAACAACTATCCGATAAAAAAACACATATCTGGGATAATGTGATGACTGTGAGGCCTTTCGTCGCACTAATGGTAAGGCCTAGAGAAATTGAAGGCGCTAGGGCCAAAGAACTGATCCGAATAGGCGAGACTGCCTTTTTCACATCAGCTTCTTCGCGGAAATAAAACGTTTTGAGCCAGGCACGTGCCAAAATATATAGCTTCAAGATTCCGAATGGTAGAGGGGTCTCCAGCACATCGCAAAAGTACCGGCCATCGGAGTTCGCAGAAATGACCTTGTAGTACCTCTTCCCACTCTCCATATTATTATTTCACCAGTCGGCTCGCCGGCTAACGCCGGCGCGCCTCCTTCTGATACGGCCCGGCTGCGCCGGGCGAGCGCGGCTTCGCCGCGCGTATTTTCTTTCACATATTTCTAGACTCAACTGATATCCGCCTTTTGTTCTGTACTCCACTTTTTTCCGGTGTCTGAAGTACTCTTGAGCTATTTTACAGATTCTTCGTCTGGCTCCGCCCACCTCGGGCTGGCCCCGCCCACAATATGTCTACCCCACATTTCTCAATCGGCGACCCCTTGCTGACCTGAATTCACTTTATTCCGGTCTTCGGAGTGCTCTGGAACCGTTTTACAGACCTTTTTTGTCTGGCTCCGCCCACCTCGGAGCAGGCTCCGCCCACAATGTTTTTGCCCCACAATCCTCACCGGCGACCTCTGCTGACCTTTGTTCACTTTTTCCGGTGTCTGGAGTGTTCTGGAACCGAGCTACAAACTTTTAAAATGAATACCCTGCGATTTAGGGCAAGCTCCGTGTCTCAACACACTCTTGAGCGTGCCCTATATTCGCCAGATATTTACATTCTACACTGAGTTTTTGCGACTTCCAAACACTCTCGCGAACCGGGTTACTGAATTTTGCGAGAAGCACCGCCCCTTGAGTACGCCCCGCCCATTTTGGATGTGTCTGCCACAGTTAGTCTGGCGACTCCTTACTAACCTTATTCCCTTTTTTCCCATCTTTAAGCTGCTCCGGAAGCGAATTATGAACATTTTTCTGAACCCCAAACTTTCAGCGAGTGCCCCGCCCACTGTGGGCGGGGCTTCCCATAGGTCAAGTGTGCTTTTTATTTCTTGTCCCATGCCCTACCCATCCCCACCTTGACCCGACCTCTCCAAGTCGTTCTTCAGGTCGAACCGAATTTCCGGACAGACAAACTTACAAACAAACTTACAAACAAACAAAAACTTACAAACAAACAAACAAACAAACAAACAAACAACAGAGCAAATTATATATATGGGGTGATCCTTTAAACGGGTAGAAAAAATATAAGCAAAGAACGCTCACGTACTGGACTCAGCTCCATACCAGGCAGTGCTCCCTTGGGTTTCACACACATTTTGTAAGCGTGTATACTCTCAGGAAGCATTGGAAGTATCAGATGAAACGTAGCCTGAAAAGAAGACTCTCGAATTGGATGTTCTCCTGGAGCCATCCCCAGGGGGTAGTCCGCGCTGATCATATAGACAGGGTACAGCATCGTTGTGTGAAATATATAGGAGGTAGTACTTTGGTGCTGGCGAGGGTAGGGGGGGGTTGTATTTGGTCGTTGTTGGGAGTGGAGGGGGTCGCGCGTGTCTTTGACAGATATTTAGGAAAAAATTTTTACCGGTTGTTGACTTTTTGTGGTTTTTCCTTTATGTGCATTATATTGCCCCGCTCGACGGCAAGCTATTTCGATAGAATTAGGGAAATTTTCTGGCAAATGTTCGACGGAAAATGTCTAGGTGAAAAACTGGAAAATGTGGGAAACTGATAAGTGGGAGCTGGGGAACGGGGAGGGGGTCGTACCAAGACTCTCCCTTGAAAGAGGGGGAGGGGGCGGGCCGTCCCGGCATCACCATTTCACACATCATGATGCTGTACCCTGCATATAAGCAGTGAGCAAGCCTGACATTATGGATTCACTATAGATGCCACGAGTTTACCAGTTTACCAACGAGAAAGAAGCAGTTCTGGGCTTAGTCCGCCCGCACGATCAGCGTGAACTACTGATATGGGGATGGGGAAAGCTTTCAAGCTGGAAGAACTTGGACTGCAATGTCAGGAAAACTGAGACTAAACCCTTTGGACTAACCTTATGGGTGAAATGTACAATGAAATCATTTGTGGCGTCGACGACATGCTTTCCATCAGAGCAGTTATTCGTCGGTGTGAAAATCAATTGTGCGATTTTGTCCAAGTGATTACCGTAGATGACAACTTTGAACTGCTCGTCCGGTGTTACTATACAGACACCATGTTTACTGAAATGCAGTGATATGACATATACAGCATTAAACTAATCACTGTTCAACAGATGGGATTCAGGAGAGCCCCTGACGGAGACATAGGTGTAGATCCCTGTAGCTGCTGTGAACATTCTCACCAAATTCAGGTCCCGTAGGTTTTTGTAATCTGTATGGCCCTGAATCTCTTCGAGCTGTTGTTTAAGAAGTCCCGTAAAAGATTGGTCAACTCTTACAAAGAATGGTACTAGCTTGATTTTCTTAACCATATGCACTACAAAGGCGGACGTGGTGTAGTGACAAGTGGCGTGCTTCCCACTCGCGCGGTATCGCGAATCCCGCCCAAACACGATCCTTCCTCCCCCCCCCCCCCTAGGGACGGTAAATTGGTACCAGATTCGTCTGGGAGGATAAAACACTGACTTGTACATCGGCTGGCCCCGCAAGTCATTGTATAGGCCACATCGCATTCAATAAGCCACTACGATTCTGAATGGAAGTAGAATGCGTGCCGCATCCCACCAAGGGATTCGCACGCAGGCACGGGGTCCGGACGCAGGCACGGGGTCCAGAGATCAGATCCCGCGTCGGCTCTTGCCCACGCCAAGCGAGCCGTCAACCTGGTGGGTTGGTGAATACGTACGAGGTTTTTCCAGGAAGGTAACGACACTGACTTGTATATCGGCTGGCTCCCAAAACTTATTGCCTAGGTCACATCGCTTTCAAAGGCTGAGCTCACGTTTCTTTGAATTATCCAAGCTCGTTCTGGAAGAGGTAGTGTGAACAGCAATGAGCAACCTTGTATAGGTTCAACAGAAAGAAAGTGGCAAGGTAGCGGCGGTAAGGCGCAAGGTTGCTCAAGTGACTCCGCCCAAGTTGATAGATGTCTTGTTTACGCTCTCCTTCGTTTGCATGCTCTCTCACTGTTTTCTCTGGCCTCTCTCTCCGATATCCACATTGACTATTTGTCCTTCGCGTGGCACGAGTAGGGCTCTATTTCAAACCTTGCGGACGGTTTCCTCTCCTTATTTCTTTACGAACGGGTCAGTAAGAAAATACAATTCTGTTTCTCGACCTACGGTTTTTTTTGTTGGCTCATCGCGAAGTTTCTTCGATAAGTTCCCTTAGTTTGCCTTTCCACTACTAATCTCAATGGATGTAGTATGCGTGCTGCATCCTAAAGGGATTGATCAGTGGTCCAGACTTCATCCCTTATGTGCTGCAATAAACTAGACCAGGTTGAACAAACAGGACATTTTACTAATTGCACAAAGGAATTGCCCATTCCAAAGCCCATTCACCCCATTCCTACGGCAAATGTGTTATTCCCATGGCCCTCAATCGTGGCGCTTACACCTTCCGGCACAAAATGCTACCCAACATGGGAAAAAATGGTAGAAATGGCGAGCAAGCGGTACTGACGCGATTTCATAGCTTTGCAAGAGTTGAATAGACCTGTCGGCGCTGTTCGGCGACAGGGGGGGGGCATTTTGTGCTATCACAGCTTTAGTAGTTCCGGTTTACAAGTCTCACTCTGGTGAAACCTGTGAACTCTTGTGTAGCTGGAGCAAGCTCGTCCACCTCCATGATAAAACCTGTCAACTCTTGTAAGGCTCTCTCGATGGCTCGACACGTCGATGGGAAGTGGCAAAAAGCAAAATGCCCCCGCCGCCTAACTGCGCCAAACTTGTCAAATTTGCTTAAAACAGAATTAGAAAACGCCGCTCACCCTAGCACGCTTACGCCACTAATCATACGACTAATGCATTTCCATAAATAAACCCTCAGTGCACCACTCTATTGGCCCTAATGTTTTGCTTGCTCCAAAACTGTTATCTGGTCGAATTATTGCCCCTTTTGAAGTAATGCAGGATATGCCTACCGCAAGGAAGGAAGTACCAGTCCGGGCTCGCCAAGCCCTTATAGTGGCTCAAAACAAAATAGCCAAGTCTGACGTAATCTGAACGGTAACACAGTTAACAAAGCAGACATCCCTTCATTTGGGGCATAGAGTCACGAACAGGGTACAGCATGGTTGTGTGTCACACATAGGGGGTCGTATTGTACTTTTCCGATGGCGAGGGAGGTCGCATTTGGTCGCTGGGAGGGAGGGGTAGGGGGGGGGGGTTGGATGTGCGTTCGAGAGAAATTCGCTGCGTTGGGAAAAAACCGGTTGTTGACTCGCCTAATTTTGCCTAATTCATGTGTACTATATAGCCACTCTCCCTCCAATACTGCGCTCGATGGGGGGGGGGGCGTACCGAGACCCTCATTTAGGTGAGGGGGGGTCGTACCTACACTACATTACACACATCACGATGCTGTACCCTGGTCACGAATACTCGGTCCC
>MU942513.1:0-16870 GCA_036418165.1 Cooperia oncophora
GGAGAAAAATCCTCTAACAAATCCTTTCTAACACTTGTAAATTGTCGTAAGTCATAGAATATGAACTTAGGATGCTCAGGAACACACTCAGAACATCCTATAGTTAGATCGTCAACGAGAAAAGGACGGAGATGTCATTCTCTGATCATGTCTCGCTGGTGCTTTGAACTTGCCCTGCATGGCCACGGCAAGACGGACAAGGTACATCATCTTTGGCGAAAATTACAGTGAAGGGGGTCGCAATATGCTGTGCGAAGGAGGGTTATAGCTGGTTTCGAAAGAAATTTTTTCAAACTGCCTATCTTTCTCCTGTCTGGTTCACACGCGGTATGAACCCTTTCCTCCCTCCCTGTTCAGTAGAGATGTTTTGAGAAAATCGGGTAAGATTCGGGGAGATTAGTTGAGATGGAAGATGGAAGTAGGTACAGTGGATATCGCTGCAGTTAGCTGGGAGCTGTCAGGGCGTGGTTAGCCTACCCACGGTTCCCTACCACTGGTTGTTTTTTTTACCTGACTCGGTCTGGTAGAAAATGTTGCCGCGGGAAGGTTCTTTCCTAACTTCTCGGCACAGCGTGCCCGATTACGACCATATCACCATCGGTTTTGAAAGTGTCGTATCAAAAAATCTGCGGGTGGGCCGGGCCGTATTTAATAAATGAAAATTCCATGCGGGATGATTCTTCCATTATGATGAGCAAGACCAAAGAGCGAGCAATAAAGGACCAGAGTATGAGATCTCCTCCCATTTTTCGCTTTTTGATCATCTAACTCGGCCGCTGAAGCTGCTTGGATGTTCAGAGTACGTCACGCTAAATGACAAACTAACCGTCTTGGACAAAATAAAACATTTCTAGATTTTTTGATGCTTTCGCTGGTTTCAGCCGAGGAGGAGGTCTTTCAATGACAGGCTAAAAAAATTTCACTTGTTTGTAAAATTCGTCTAGATTTTTGCACATGAAAAGCCACATTTGCTGTTGTTATTCACTTTCATCGTCGTCCTTGTGCCGTTGTTTTGGCTTCGTACTCGTTCGAGAAGTCTACGATTTGCCACTGGCATCTATTACTCCAACTGAAGTTCTTTTTTTCCCCATTCAGGCAATGAAATGTTTATCGTTTAATCAAAAAACCGGATAGGTAGCTGGACCATGTTTTCGCAACCATCGCGCAATAATCGGCTTGATAATCCTTCTGTTTTTCATAGATACATATTTATAGGCGACATGGCCACCTCTTGCTCCCATACTTCAGATATTTTTTGGATTCACGTCATTGCTACAAACATGTTGACAGGGTCTGCAAGGCCGGTTGGCCTGATAGAGCTTTGCTTTAATATTGATTGTGGCTCTCCGTCAGCACATTTAGAATAGAACACGCTATGCCGGGACTCACTACGAGTTGGTCTTTGATGCCTGAGGAAACGCGGAGGAGGTGTGTTGTTAATTCTTAGATGTGTTTGGACAGTTGGGTAAAGGCAGTAAGAGTGGGATATACATCGTTATTGTGTCGTCTGCGCTCTCTTATGCTCATGCTGCAGGCCCAACTGATTTGTCAGCTATCTACTGTCTTTACGCTCACATATGAATTCGTGGACACGCCCACCACACCATCGAGATATGAAGTGCACATTCGTTCCGCTTCTTAAATCGCTTGTTTTATTGTCGCTCATTATGGAAAATCTCGTCTATGGAAGCTCATGCGTTATTTGACCCCTTAACTCTCGCAATGGCCTTTGATGGCCAGTTTCTTTCAATTCTTACTCATCTGGCCTATTCAGCAAGATGCCTCACTACAAGCTGATCTATTTCGATGCTCGCGGCCGTGCTGAGGTTACTCGACAGGTAACTAAACCACTACTATGTGCAGTTGTACACCCCATATCCCTGAGCCAGAGTAGGCGTGGCATTTGAACATGGCACGGAACTGGTTACTCGTGGAATATTCCAGTCTGGGACAACTGTCATCTTGTTCTGTGTTGGACAGAGACACGACAACAGTTGTGTCAAGATGGAAATATTCCACCAGAAGCATAGACACCTTCAGGTTAAGTTGAAGAATGCAGCCCCGCCTACCCGATCTCAGGGATCTCGAGTATATGTCCATTCTAAACCAGTCCTTGACCTGAACATATGAGCTAAATAATCGCCAGTAAAGGGGATTATGAAAAATCAGACAGATTACCAGACTAGAGACACATTTCGTGGACATCTAAGCTGTGTACTTACATGGAAAAGGAACACAAGTTAGCAGGAGTGCGACCTGGGCTGTGCCACTTGGAATTTGGAAGTACACAAGCAAGATACTGGGTACACGCGATGGCCAGAAACCCCACACAGAGGGATAAATATGACTACTACAAGGTGCTATGATCGACTTCCCCACCCTTGTTGTGTGGGCGGCGATGTGTTCTCACCCTCACTTGCCTTGTTTTTTACTCGCACACTGAGTGCGTCGGTCTTTCTTCACCTCATGCTCATTCAACGCGGATGATCGACGAGACCTTCTTCGGGGCTTTTACTGGTTTTCGTGCGCCTTTTTCAGCTACTGTCTACGAATATGCCTGGGACTTACTACCCTCTTAGCTGGCGCAGTCGTACAAAGTGACCTTCAATGCTTCTCATTCTCGATTGATCAAAACCATTGTATGGACATGTGGAAGAGGAAAACTGAACGTTTGAACAAGTTTAGATGGTGTAGTTCTAGACCGCTGTTATCCGTATGACGCTAGCAATCTTCGTCTTCCTCCCTACGGAAGACAGCTTCAATCGAAGGCGTCCTAACTGTAGTACCACTAGTTTCTCCGTTACGACACTGTCTGCGGTTACGAACCTGTCCATATGGCACACGACTGGGAGCTGTCCTTCTAAGACAATGTGTGCTATTCTTCCAAAGGTTTTGCTATTACTCATAGGAATCAAAGCGTTTTTAGAGGGAGAAGGTAGTATGGCGTCGCCAATGGGCAACCTTGTACAGTTTCATTGGAAAAAATTTCAGGTGAAGATGCTGAAATGGTGAGCGGGTGCCCTTTTCGTCGGTTCTTTGCGTCTGCCTTTTCTCCCCGTTGTGAGTGCTGTAATTCAGATCTCGATGCTATACTGCCGACACCGACAGTATTCCAAGTAACTGTGTGTGCAGAAATCTAAATATACAAGGGAACACTTTTCTCAAATTTGAAGGCGGACTTTTCTCACCAACTTCTGACTGGATCACGAATTCCCGCCAGGCCGTCTTGACAGTGCCATCGAGAGATTCTGCCACGCGATTGTGATTCGCTGCCTGATTTCAGCGACCCACCCTGCGCCCAGAAGTGTTCCCTATGGTCCGCGATTTTTCCGCCACTGTAGACCACTTGTTGAGCTTCGCCGAACCCGGTAATCGAGAGGTTTAGGTCAGGTGACACACTTGGATATTCCGTCTTCTTCAGGTACTCAACGCCCTTCCATTCCAAGTAGGCGAGAGTTTTTCCAACGCCCTTCGATTTCCATGTGGTGGCACCCATGCTGTAGCCAGTACCAAAGTTTCAAGAAGGTCAAGGGCGACCGACATGTGAGGATATTCTCCTGGAGCTGTTCGATGTAACAGGGTGCTTTCATCTCGTCCAGGGTTCACAAAGAAAATATCGGTTTCCCGTCCCAGGAACTTCCGGTCCATACCATCAACCCGCGCCTTGGCGACTGCGGTGAAGATGATATCCTGGACCGTAGCGACGTTGTCGGAGCTGCTCGATGTTGGAGGTCTTCCAGATCGAGAGTACTGGTCTCCAGGTAGCTATCCATGGGTGACTCGGTACAAGTTTCGCAGCTGTTTGGAGGTGACGTGAATTCCATAGGCTTTCTCCAGTCAGGCTGCGATTGGAGATGGCTTCATATTTTGGTGTACATGAAGGTGATGGACGAGAGCCTGCTCCTGCTTATCGAGGAACATCTTGGGTATCTTCCGCCCTGGTACTCGTATCCACGTCTTCTCTCTGGGCTGCGTATTCTTTACTGATATGTGGGCGAAGTGTCTTTTTTTGTCCCCCCCTCACCCTTGCTGCACTTCTGGCTGCCAACAATGCGGTAACAAAACTCCTATATTATTTTCTGATAACCTTTCAGTTCAACAAAAACCAAACAAAATAGAGTGAGGTGAGAATTCGAATGTCTTGTGGGAAGACTTCTGCCCGTTACTTGGTATTCTTGTGATAACAAAGCAAATGAATTTTTTAGCTTTTTCTTCTTGCTGGGCAAGAATTCGAAGATGTGCGTCTGTCCCAAGATGAGTGGCTAAAACAGAAAAATGGTGAGGAAGTAGATAACTTTCTTCCTTCCCTTTTCAAGTAGCTGAGTTGTGATGAAAACTCCAACAATACAATGAAATGAAAAGGTTTGCTCTTTCAGAAATGCCGTTCGGTCAATTGCCAGTGCTCGAGGTAGACGGAAAGCAGTTAGCTCAGTCACATGCCATTGCTCGCTATGTAGGCCAGGCAGTTTGGTAAGTATTCGTGCACACACCACTTTTCGTTCGTCCCTCAATTTGAAAGGAACCCCCTCACTATAGGTTTTGCCGTAAATAAGGTGTATTTTGAAAGGCTCTAAAAAGGCTCATATAGACACTAGCGGATAATTCAAAGTTTCTAAGGTCATGCCGGCAAGACCCCTTTCGACGAGGCGCTCGTCGATTCGGTCGCAGATCAGTACAAGGACTTCGACACGGCGACATGGCCCTTCTTTGCTGTGTTATTAGGTTTCGAAAAAGGTGACTTGGTGAGCGAACCATGCTTTTTCTGTTACATTTTTGTACACCCCATATCCCTAAGACGCGGAAGGCGTAGCTGCGCACATCGTTCAAACCTTGGCGTGGGATGGGTCAATCGTGGGAAGTTTCAGTCTGAAGCAACGGTCTTACCTTGTGCTGAACGCCCACCGCATCAGAATCTAGAGTATGTACATCAGCAGGGAAATATCTTTTCAATTTTTTTTACCGAATAAGGGTGAGTGAGAGGTTGGTTGGGCAAGTTTTGGACTTATGCCGTGGCGCCTCCTCTCCAGCGAGCTTCTAAGCATGCTCATGTAGGTAAAAAGTTCTTCATATCATGAAGGAGATTAATCAGTCACAATTTTATTAAGGGAATATGGTCTAGTAACAAGTGCTGCCGCTAATCCGGTGTACGGGCGGAACCACATCCAAAAACGGTTTTCGCGGGAGCCAGCCGGGCAGTTTTTCCCTCCCTACTGGCAGTAGACTCGTTTTCAATGGTGAAAAGAATGACAGCGTGATCGGTCGACTCCCGGTCTAATCTGGATTGTATTCGGAATTTATCACGAGCGAAAGCGAAAACACCAGAAGTTCCTTCCTTTACAGTCATAAGATTATATTAGAGGTTTTTTGTTTTTTTTTGTACTGGTAAACTAGTTAGAGTTCATACTTATACTTATTTTATACTCTGTCCTAGGAAGGCCAACTAAACAACACATTCAACCCAGCTCGTGATAAATTGTTCACCTTTCTGACGAAGTTCCTTCAAAATTCTGGATCTGGTGAGCATTTTATACTCTTGTTCACTGCGTTGGGAGAGTCAGGCAGTATGAGTGTGTCACGTCGTCAAAGCCGTTCTCTGCCTTCTTGTTGAAGCGCGCATGCGACAAAAAGTGGTAGAAAACGAGTAAACGATATGATACAGTCATATCATTTGCTCGCTTTAACAACTGGTGGAGAACGGGTTTGGCACCGCGCCAAACTCATCCCGCCTGACACGCCCAACCGTTCGCAGCCAACTATACTATATCTCATGCAACAATGCCTGTAAGTTATACGGTGTGCCATCCTTACGATAAGCGGTATAACATAATCTGACAAGTTGATCTACAGAATGTCTGGCGTTTGAGGATTGCTGGACCGTCTCACACCTCCATAGTCCCGGTCCCGATAATTTTCATGCTGGGTGGACATCCAAAAATCAGCTGTTGTCCCTGACCCCTCGATTTTCATGCCTGCAAGACTCACAGTAGAATGACATTACTCGGCACACTCCACTGCTTGTATGTTACGCGTATGTTGCACGTATGTTACGCGCTTGTTTGAAAACGTTCTCTTTGGCCCAAACTTGTGCCATCTAGGTGAAGAGAATGAAGTCCAGGATGAGGAGCGGAGCGGAAGGCAGCCTTGCAAGTGGCGTAACATACGCGGGATCAACGCTAAAATTGATTGAACGTGAAAGTGCTCCGGTTTGTCGAATTGGCTATCCTTTACTAGTTTCTGTAAGTCCATGCAACGCTCTCTCCTAAACAACACCATTCCCCTACTGGGGTTATACCATTTTCGGGGCGGAACGCTGCAAAGTAAAGGCGTAGGGAACAATATTTCGTTAGTGGCGCTCGCTTTCGGCCACTTACTCCGCCTGCAGACTCTACGTTTAAACAGTCCAAGAACGATGCTGGTGGAAAAGTAGTGGAGAATGGAAGGTCTTTTCGTGTTTAGAGCTTCAAGGCGTTTTCTTGGTTGGTTAGGAGCAGCACTGGGGGATTCAATTTAGATATCCAGATATCAGTTGATCTGTCAAGTCTGGTGAAATGGCAAGTTTTATACGGTACCTCCAATAAAATTAGATTTTTGTTCCTACAACCCTGCTAAATGACATTGAAACAGGTTAGGATGCGTATATTGCCAAGAAAAGGGCAGAAAAGACATAATGAAGTCCTATATGCGAATTACAGATATCCTTAGTTATTTTGGGAAAGTTTTTCAGGAGTTATTTTGGGAGAAATTTTCAGGATATCTTGTCGGAGACTCATTAACCTGGGCAGACCTGCTAGTGGCCGAACTGGATACATATTCAGCGAAGATACCAGCACTATATGAAGGATTTCCAGATGTGAGCGCTCACTTTCTCAATAGCTTTTTCTGCAAGACTTTTTTGGTACTGTCGATATTTTATCAAAATAATTGCTCTACATTTCTGCTTAAAACGCTTTATACCCTTGCACAAAACCTGCAGACATAGTGAAAGAGGTTTCGATAAGGAACACCCAAGTACTGCGGTGCCCTATTAAAGGGTCAGAAACGTTGCGTTGGGTTCTCATCGTTTTCTGGCTCCCCTCCCACACGTACCCAACTCAGCGCACGTTTTGTCGCCTCACACCTCCTTTTTTTGTAGTTGGTCTTGGATCATTGTTTTACCCTGCCAACAAGCCTTCTACCCTCGCGGTAAATCGGTTACCAGATTCGTCTGGGAGCGTAAGAACACGACATCGGCCGGCCCCGCAAGTCACTGTACTACAGGGGGGCCAAAAAAGTCATTCCGGCCGAGTCACATATGAGCGAAGTTTTCGCAGCCCAGACAGAGCGGAAGTGGATATGAGTACCAGGGCGGAAGATACCCAAGATCTTCCTCTATAAGCAGGAGCCGGCTGCCGCCATTCACCTTCATGTACACCAAAATATGAAGTCATCTCCAGTCGCGGCCTGAGTGGAGAACGCCTTTGGAATTCACGTGGCCTCCAAACAGCTGCGGAACTTCTTGAATGGAATCACCCATGGATAGCTACCTGGAGACCAGTACTCTTGATCTGCAAGAAAACATCGAGCAGCTCCGGCAACGTCGCTACGGTCCAGGACATCATCTTCACCCCATTCACCAAGGCGCGGGTTGATGGTGTGGACCGGCCGTACCTGGAATGGGAAGACCGATATTTTCTTTGTAGACCCCGACTGAAGGTGAGCGCTGGCGGTTACATCAAGTAACTCGAGAAGGATATCCTCCCTACATGTGGTCGCCCGTACCTTCTTGGAGACCTTGTGCTGCTACAGGATTGGGTGACAACACATTTAATCGAAGGGCGTTGGAAAAACTTTCGCCTACTTGGAATGGAAGAACGTTGAGTACCTGGAAAAGATGGAGTAAAGCGGGGGTCCTGAACTAAACCCCCTCAATTACTCGGTTCGGGCGGAGCTCAACAGGGTGGTCTACAGTGGCGGAGAAATCAACGATCTCGCTCAACTCCGGTACCCACTCACTTTCGCGCGGCCGAATCTCTCGATGGCGCTCCTCCAGAAGGCTGTGGCGGAGTATCATTATAGTATTTAATGTGCTCTTTAATATGGTAGTAAAAATGTCCGATAAAATTTAATAAAGTGTAACTTATAGCGCCTTGAAAGTCATGGAGGCAAAATGACTTTTTTTTGCCCCCCCCCTGTAGGCCACATCGCATTCAATAAGCCACTACGATTCTGAATGGAAGTAGAATGCGTGCCGCATCCCACAAAGGGATTGATCAACGGCGAAGACTTTATCCTTTATCCTTTTTTGACCAATCATCAAGACCAACTGCAAAAGGGAGGACCTTGTCGAGGGCTAGTTCGACCCCTTTTTTCTTCTGTGGTGGTCCAACTAGATCAACACTTTCGATTAAGAGTTCTACGACGTAGAACGCTCAATCGCTAACTATAAAAGTGTCTTTGAACGTACAGGTCTAGTTGGGATTCATCTGATCGCGTCTAGAGCTTCTATTAGTAAGTTTACCTTCCGTAGACAGGTGAAGTGAGCTATGCGAGCGGAAAATATGCATGTAGCTCGCTGAACGGCCCTCTCTCATGCTCAGATGACTTCCTCTTTCTTCTCCTCTCCCCTTGGGCGCTATGATAGTGATAATCGATATCATTTCTAGAAGTCGAACGGTCAGCTATGAAACCAAACGAGTACAGGTAACTGGCATGAGAGGGAAAGGAATAAGGTTGACCGTAGTAGCACATCACAACTTGCCCCCACAATGACTTGCGAGGACCAACCAGTGTTTGAGAGGATAGGGGGAGCTCATCAGGCCATGGTGAGCCCAAGCGCGAGCCGGTCCGTGATTTCACCCCGGAAATGTGCACGCGGTATATGGTGGAGCCTTTCCACTTCTGCAAAACAGTTGGTTGCGCGAAATTATCACAAAATGGGAGAGGGGGACAAAAAGTTGGCTAGCTCATGTAGCGCATCAAGAAATAAGTTCTTGAATTCGAACATTCCGAGCCTAGTTCCAATGAAATGAAAAGAAGATGAATATTTGGGACAAAGGGAAAAGTTTTCACTTCGTTAGTTTTGAACTTACCGTTATGTAGTTGATATTGTTTCCAGATGAGAGCCCATGCCGGGAAGGTTCGATCGGATCCGATTCTGAAGAAGTGGCTTGAGTGTCGACCTACGACACAATTCTAGGCAATTACCTAGATCTGATGGAGATTCTCCCGCACACTTTTATTGAATATTATTGATAAAGTTTTCCTGTGTTGCTTTTCGATTTGATTTATTGCTTACAAACAATGTACAGATGAGCTGCCTGGCTCATTAGAGGAAAATTGACCTAAATGGTAAGTGCTAAAAACTGTGGGTGGAACGAGTATGGGCCGCACTAACCTTGTAGCCAGTTTCGCGGCGCAAAAGTTGTAAGGTGGAAAAGTTGAGGCCAGTTGGCTTCAGTGACAGGCCCGCCTCGCTTATAGTGACCCGCCTCCAACCCCCGCTTTCCGAGATCTGCCTCTATGCTGCGAAGGCAGTGCGATTAACGAAGCAAGTGTCTGAGGATGTCCAGCTGTCTCTGTGAGATTTACGCTCAGTGAAAAGGGATGAGCCGACTCGCGCCACCGCGACCGTCTTTTGCGCCTTTTTACCGCAGTACAAATGCTGTGGCTGTGGAGGATCCCACCAGTTCGCCTTCATCCTTTTCCTGTTCATGGAGATGGAACCTTGACAACTTATTTGCTTCTTCATCCCGCCCTCTGCTGATGCTCCTCATCGCAAGCCGTGCCTTCAAAGGGACGTGAAAGTTGCGTCTATCTGATGTTCGAAAGAAGCATTCGGGCAGGATATGATCATGGGCTTTCTCCAAAATGAGCGGAATTCAGGATTGAGGGCTTTTTTTCCAGTTGCAAATGGTTTTACCTGCTCGGGGTGTGCCTGCACATCCGTCTTTCACTGGATCATACCAAATGTTTGGAACCTACTTATTTCCGACCTTCACTGGTGGCTAGCGAAGGCTGTCAATGCTAATCGTCAACCTTACGATCCAGTAAATCTTGAATAAAGCACAAACTAAGCAATCCCAATCGAGAAGGCCATCAAGATTAAATAAGATACGGTCAGTGCTTTGTTCAGCAGGTATTTGGAAAGAAAACTGCCTCGAATACCTCTTATATCTGAAGACTGGGAGGCTGTTATTTGCGCAAAAAGGCCTGGCTTGGCGGCGGCCTATGTTTCTACTGGAACTCCCTTTTGGACGTTTTTATCGCGTCTTTTGTCCAGCACAAGATAGTAGATACGGTTAGAAAACAGCAAACCCCCACAACAACACCAGGCCACGCTCATGTTCAATGACTATGTAACCACACCCTGTAAACGCGGGCGCCTTGATGCCTCGACTGCCATCGCGATCCCGTGGTGACCTGACCTTGAATTTCATAGCTTCATCCTTTTCTTTTTCTTTCCTAATTTATAGCCACCAAATTCCGCTGCAGAGATACAAAGAAACCGCGGAGTCGCCGAGCTTTGGCCTGAACGCGCGTGACAGATCAGAAAACGGCAAAATGGTAAGCAGGAACCGGTAACTGCTGCTAATGAAACCACCACTTCCGAACAAAACCGTATCATCTCCGAGTTGCCCCTGGTGGTTTCAGGGCAGTGTCTTCGTAAACTCTGCTTCTGCGACTTTTTTTGTTGCTTTGCTAATTTGCGAACACTCATTAAATGAAAAGTCACAAATACGACTGCTTTCTTGTGAGAAAGTTATTGTGAACCTCAAATTTGTATAAATTAGTTGGCCTCGTTCTTTTCACATTAACTCCACTGAAGACGAACGCATTCATACAGCTGCAGAAGAGAACTTGAAACAAGCCACAAAAAAGTCCGCGTAATTGCGGCTACGCGGGTCCAACCACCGACAACTTTGAACTCCAATCTCCTTGTGAACGCGTAAGACTTCTCTTTTTCTCTGTAGCAGCGTCTCTTCCGCAATACACTGCTATGGACCACTGGACTTTGTCTACTCCCAGATTTTCACGCGCGACTGATAAGTAGCTCACCCACGGCGCCGGAGTCCCCTCCCCTCAAAAATACCATTCCTGGCTTGCCATACGTTTTTTGCACGTTTCGATGCTCTGGCAGTCGCTGCCCTCTGTCCGTATGCGATGTCACGTAACCCTATGCGCAGCAGACACGTTCTGTTACGTTTGGGTTGCCGGGCGCGCGCACGCGCACGATCAGGGTACATCGTTGTCGGGGAGTCCCCAATAGGAGGTCGTATTTGGTCACCGGGAGGGGGGGGCTCGTATTTATACTGAGTAAAATTTATTTCGGTAGTTGAAATTTTCCATCCCTTTCATGGACGTTGTAAGGGGAGGAGGGTCGTATTGTATTGACTTTGGGAGGGGGATCGTAATTTACGTTTGCGTTGTGGGATGGAGGTTGACTTATGTGATTTTCCTGTTTTACGTAGCTAGGTCCCCCCTCCGCCCCTCTTCCCGCTGACCAGCTCGATTCGAATAGGAAGACAGAGGCTGGGGGGGTTGCGTACTCGTACCAACTCTCAGAGAAGGGGGGGGGTCGTACGGGCTTGACCAAAATCCCCAACTAATGCTGTGCCCTGCGCACGATACGCAGCACGCTTCGAGGTGCATCAGCTTGTGGCTGGAGCAGACACAAACACATTTGAATCCAAGAAACAAACCTTTCAGTCAAAAAAAATTGAAATTAATTAAAGAAACTCAATTTCAACAAAATTATCTCTGTTGGATGCCGCATCTCTTTGACATATATACTACGAGGACTATGCAGTGACTCGTCCGGAAGAGCTCATGTATTCTCCTGAGTGGTAATTAGGAGACGACAAGGAGTTATCCTTTCCGAAAGAAGGATTGTTTTACAGTTTTGATAACTCGTCTGTCGGGGGTGGCATATTACGATTGTTTGTCGCGTACCCAACTATGGGCTTGGGTACACTAGCTTCCCAATCGAGTCATCTCCTAGTAAACACTCAGGAGAATGTATGAGTTTGGAATTCCGGACGAGTCACCTTTTCCGGAAGACTATTGTTTGACATGTTTTGACACGTCGGTGGCAAATTGATCGCGTCGCGCGTGATGGGACTTCCGGTCGCTTGTCCATTGATTCTGCCCGAGCACCGAAATATTCAGCTAAATGGTCCAGTACAGGTTGCTGTATTTTGATGGACGTGGTCGCGCTGAAGTGGCTCGACAGGTAAGTAAAGCTAGGAATTTTTTTGTTAATGGTGACACCGCGAGCAATACGTGAATGAGTACACCAAACTGTGGAACTTATTTTTTGCTAGCAGGAATGGAAGCTATGCTCGAATAAAGTTCCCTCATATGTCTCTTACTCCACAAAAAATTCCCCACGAATTAGTACAAAGTTTGTCTCAAGCGGAAATCTCTCAAAGTGACTGCTCTGTGAGTGAGATGAGCACTTCTCCGTTTTGCGACCAAGTAAAGCAGCACTTTTCCGGTCTATTTTTGCTAATTCTTTACTTTCCCTCTTTACTGAAAGCGGGTTGAACTTTATCCGGTCTCGAACACACTAGCATACCTATTGGAGACCAACTTTTTTTCGTTGACCTTTGAAACTACTTGCTGACTCTCCCCCTGAGGCTACGTTCATACTTTGCATCAGCGTTGGCAGACGGGTGCGTATTGAGCGTTTTCGACGAACGGAGTTTTAGCGTTTCGACCGACTTAGAAGGTATAGGGGCGCTGTTTGTCGACGGGGGGGGGGGCATTTTGTATTATCATTGCTTCCCTAGTTCCGGTTTACAAATCTCACTCTGGTAAAACTTGTGAACTCTTGTGAAGCTGAAGTAAGATCGTCTAGCCACTATCCTAAAACGTGTCAACTCGAGAAACGGCTGCCTAGATGGGTCGACACATCTATGGAAAGCAAAATGCCCCCCCCCGTCGACAAACTGCGCCAGGTATAGGTATTGATTTCGCGATTACTAGCGTACGGCAGCGTTTGAGCGATTGCCCGCGAAGAGGGCGAAACTACCAATGAGAACTTAGTTATGGCAAAAGTCGTGCCCCAGGCGGGAGTCGAACCCGCACCTCACGCTTTCCGGGCGAGTGCGCTATCCGTTACGCCACCAGGGCCGCTTTTACCCTCTCAGCTTAACGGCTTTTATGCCGTAGCCTATCAGCACTCACACGTTTAATATGGTGAGCGTGAGGTGCGGGTTCGACTCCCGCCTGGGGCACGACTTTTGCCCATAACTCAGCATTCTTGTGATAACTTTCGAAGCGCGAACTGCGGCGTAAAACAGCAGTTATCATAATAGAAAACCAATGAAAACGTTAAAAATGGTGGCGTGCGCTCAAAACGTTGACGCAAAGTATGAATGCAGCCTGGCGTCTACGGTGCGGTCGCTTCTGCTCACTTTGCTCAGGGTATTCCTTATTTCTCTAGTACTTTCATCGAAAGGAGGCAAAAGGAATATTTCAGTTGTTCGCTCTCGCTAATCAAGACTACGTTGATGTCCGCATCAGCCATGAAGACTGGCCGAAGCACAAACCTGGTACATTGATTTCCTGCCGTTTTACTGCAGGGAACAATTTGTATAAGTAGACATCCCCGATGGTGAATTTTTAGATATGCCTTTCGGTCAGGTGCCAGCACTTGACGTCGATGGAAAGATTCTGCCGCAGTCGTTTGCCATTAATCGATATCTAGCCAGGCAATTCGGTAAGTTCCTTCGGTAGCTTGTTGGTAAAGAATTTCGTCGATAGGTTTCCTGAGCATCAACCATAACATGTCAAAGCTATGAGTGCGAAGTCCTGCTAAGGGTAAATGTTATTTTATTGAGGTTATGCTGGCAAGAACGCTTTCGAGGAGGCGATGGTGGACGCATTCGCTGACCAATACGGGGATTTTTACAAAGAAGCAACACCGTATCTCTATGCAGTGTGGGGATTCAAAAAGGGTGATGTGGTAAGTTCCCGATAATTTCTAATGCTAACGTAGTTAGAGGGGCTTCTACAGGGACACTAGACCAGACTCTGAACGTCTCCGCTCTTGAAACGCTGAGCAGGGGAGAGAAAGGAACACTGCCCTTGCCCGCGATAAAGTGTCATTGTAAGGCCGACTAAAGGTTCAGGTTAGACAGAATGCGATGTTGTTGGTATCACACAGTTAAAAAAATAGTTTACTATTAAACCAATAAAATAACAACGGCACGGAATGAAAAGTGATAAAAGATTTTATGAAATTCTTGATCCCTGGAGTCGGATGCGGGGGTTGGTGTTGGATGCCGCGGAAACGCAAGGCTCGCTCGAACGTCTAGTCTGGAAGGGTTGGTGTCCTGGAAGAGACCTGGGGAGCTGTGGGGTCTTTCGGTCCACCCCACGGCCCTTCTTCCCCCGTCGACTATTGCCACTAAGGCCCCAGTCACGCCACAAAGGCCGCTAGCCACGTAGGCTATCACTAAGTCCCGAGCCACTCAGGCTCCTGATGCCACTAAGGCTATTCGGGATATCGAGCCACAAAGGCTCCGTTGACTCTCCGCTCCGGGTGGGCCACCAAGGCGCAAGTAGAGAGGGAGAGCCCCAAGAAGATAGAGATGATGACGACGAAGAAGAGAACTTCTGACGACCTCCTTACTAGTAATCGGACCACCTTTTATATGCCTCGGTCCCGCCTCCCCGCGCTCCACTGACCAATCCTCTGACCCCTGAGATCAAAACCCTATAGTGCCCTGCGCTTCAGCGGCATTCGCAAAGGGCGGTTTTGACCCGCATCCTCCTCCCTTGCTGTGTCATGGATAATTCTTTCCTATTATGAAACAGCAGCTGATAAGTAATTCCCTCGATTAGTTGCTTTCAATTATGAAACAGTAGCTGATAAGTAATTCCCCAAAGAAGAAAAAAGCAAGAAGAGTCCTCAAGAACACCATAAACAAAATCTCTCCCTGACAGTCACACCGCCCTGCGGTCTCTGTGCAACCCCTGGCTCACAAATCGCTTTATCACATATCCCAGTAGTGGATATCATCCAATGCAAAGAAAATAATACGAAAAACAACAAAAACAGGAAAACACTTTGAAAAAAGAAAATTTCAAAAACTCGGCGTCCGAATTTGGGGTTACGGTAGCGTGCGTCTTTTAGTGCATGTCGAGCTTTTGCACCACGAAAATTACATCACTCGTGATTTTTACGCGTTTCACCTTGCGAGATGGGTTGCAGTTGGCTGCATGTGCTCCTAATGAATAAAATGTAATAAAGGAGAGCAGAATTATTTATGGGCACGAGCGCGGTCAGCAAAAAGGGCATGCAATTCCGATTAATGCCCGCCGCCCCAACAAAGAACAACTGAGCGGCCCTCCGTCAGAGGGCATCTAGCAAGTGGGCGGTCCAACTGGGCGGGCGTTAGAACTAGAGCGGCTGTAGCTCGCTCCTCGCTCGCTGTGGAAGTCGCGAGAGTGGACAGGGCAAGGACTACTTGCACAAGAAGGACGAGCATGTATTGCTTGAGCGCGAGGGCTGTCTTGAAGGCAGAGCCTAGGACGACCAGGGTTCATGCATGTGTTACTAACTATCCTATCCAGCTTTGTTTGGGAAAAAGGCGTGATAGTGATACCCGGATGCTGTCTCTGGAACTCTGTCCGTGCTGCCGCATGGCCAACCAGATGCCTAACTGTAGCCGAACGCGCTACTTGTCTGCGCCCTCTCGCTTCTGATTATTCTCTAACCGTTCGTGTTTCGCTGTGAGATCTTGACATCGGCGCAAGTGCTGCTCCTCGGACAGCGTCGGCGAAGTATGGAGACAGCACTTGGTACTTACCCACCCTTCCCGCGCACTGCTGACCAGAAAAATTTTCACGCTACAGCAGCTGCGGAGCCATTCGTCCCGCTTATGGCAAGGCTGTCCTCGGAGGCAGAGTACGGTTCCTTCTAAGACAGAAGATTGCATAGGTCGGGTAGGGAAAGAGGCGTCGTTGGCAAAAGTAGGAAAGCTACCATAATGGAAATGAGGATTTTCGCCTCAAGGAAGGGCCTTTGAGGTGGGCTATTCGATTTTTGCAAAAGGAGTCGCATTGGAGGTGACCCAGTTTTGCATTTCCGAGAGTCGTTGAAAACTCCTCGTCTGCACCCCAGCGCACAAATCAAGTTTTATCCACACTAGACCTTGTAAGTTCTTCAAGGTGAAAAGCTCCAGTGCGGTAGTGTATTTGGAATAAGCGAGTCTGTTTTCAATTTTACTGTTCAAACGTGAGCTTTCTCATGAAGGGTTCCACTTTTTCCTTCCTACAGTAATATTGACATATTCTAGAATGCACTGGAAAAAGATGTGTTCATACCGGCGCGTGACAAATACTTCACACTCATGACTAAATTCCTCAAGAAAAGTTCATCAGGTCAGTATTTTTATATCCAGTGAATGATTAGGTTCATGAAAACGGTGGAGTCATCTTCTTCGACCGAAAGTGAATGAGCCCTTTTTGTTACGCAGAACTTCAGGATTTCTCGTTGGAGATTCGGTAACATGGGCTGATTTGCAGTTAGCTGAATTGGCCTCGTTCACCGAGAAATACCCAACACTTTACAATGGATATCCAGAGGTGAGTCCATTCTCTTTGCGCACTGGTGGGAAGTCAAAAATTATTCCTGCTGTTCTTACTACCAGTAAAGAGTCTGTGTTGCGTGACCGATTATTTTCTGAGTAGACCCACATTCAGAAGGTTTTACTTTATGAGCGTCAACCTTCACCTTGTCTCAATTTTGGGAGTATCCTCCAGGCTCGATCGTCTTGAAAAAAACGTGCTCCTTTACGATTTTATACTTGTAACTTCCAAAGGAGAAACGGGTGGGATGGTAGGATCCGTTGAAAAAATACAACTGCCATTCAGAAATATTGAC
>MU942523.1:0-10622 GCA_036418165.1 Cooperia oncophora
AAAGAAAAAAAATAAAAAACTAACAAAAATAAGTAAGAGTAAAGGGTAAAAATAATAATGAGTTAATTCAATCCTCAAGGCTATCATCGTTCTCGATGGTGCCCTTACACCCCAATTTTTGGGATGGGGAAAAGGAAAAGGGCCATGGTACTGTACATAAGCATACCTGCTTAGTCAAAGCGTTATCGTCCCTCTCTCTCTCTATTCGGTCTGAAAGGGTCAAACCACCCCCAGACTGTAGCACCCACAAAAAGGTTGTGGATGGAAAACAAATTGAAAAGCGCCGACCCAAAGAACGTCCATGCCAGCTCCTGCAGCACTTTCACTCAATCACTCCTTTGCATTTCAGTTCCTCATTCCACCGCCTCAATCTTGATATCATCAGTCGTTTTTCCGATCCACTGTATCCTCCAACCTTTGTTCTGTTCACATCATTCTCATTTACACCGTTGGTGGGCCGTGCAACGCATTCGTGCTGCTCGTGCTCCGAGCAGTAGACGACAATCGGCACGACTTTACCCGGTAGCGCTTGGGACACGTGACGACAAGAGTGATTGTCTTCGTTTTGTCGTCGTTTCGAGGCGAGCAAGAGAGCGCGAGTGCGTGCCGGCAGCACTGTTTTACTTCGTTCCGTTATCGATTTCGGAAGTTCGTCGCGACGCGACGTCGTCTGGCCGCGTGCGACACGCCCTTGTTGCGATAGCGCGTCATCGCATCGTGACGGTGGCCGTCGCTGTCACCTCGGCCCCACTTTGACACTTTCCGGTGCTATTTTCATGTCGCTATTGTTTTGTTCTGTTGTTTTAATGCTTTTATAAGTTATATTGTTATAGTAACTAGTGGTATTCCTCCATGGATACACAGTTATGATGATGAAACGACGTAAAGTTCGCGAAGCGACGATAACGACGTACTATTGCGATTTCAAATCGTTCTCAACTCTACGCAATTCCCTGTTTTCATTAAGGTTAGTCTTGGTAACTTAAGTGTTCTCCCCATATTTTCTAGAACTATTCTAATAGACGGGGGCATTTTGTTAATTCCTGTCAATGTACTTACCTCTTGTAAAATCCTGTAAGCTCACATAAGACTTGGAACGTCGTTTTATTCAATTTCTTTTGATTTATTTTCTAATTTTGGACGGCTTTTAGTGATGGATTTTAGTGGTTGCATACAACGATTGTGCACTAGACTGGGTGATGATTTCCGCTTTCTAGACGTAGGGGTGGCGAGGAATTACAAAAAACGAAACTTTATCGTTCCAGTAATTTACCAAGTGTTTGCAGGACTTTACTAAGGGTCCGATTTGTTGAGAGAAAGTGCTTTCTTCCTTGCTCTTATCCGACTTTTTTTGGATAATTGTATGATCGAGTAGTTGATTATTTATACTAAATTACCAAGTATCCTCAACTGTACGCGATTTCCTGTTTTCATTAATGTTTGTCGTAACACTTTTTGAAACCTTTCCACATTTTCTGGCCCTAGTCTAATATAGTCTATAGGCCCTAGTCTGTATATGGGGGTTTTGTTGATTCGTGTGCTGACCAACTCGTAAACTCCTGTAAGCTCGTATGAAGCTGGGAGTGTGACGAGTTTCGTTTCTGCACCATTTCTTCCAATTTTCTTCAAATTTCGGGTGGCATTTGGTGTTTTGAGGGACAAACAGTGATTGTAGGCCAGGTGGATGACCACTAATGTTTAGTATGTGTAAGGAGGAGGGGGTGGGGGTGGGAAGAAAAGAAACTGAACTATTATCGCCACTGGTTTTGAAGAGTTCACAGGACTTTACCTAATGGTGCGGTTTGTTGACAGATTTCAACAAAATCACCCTAGCCCCCTTCTTAGCTTTCCTGTTTAAACGCTTTTAGAGAACTCTTTAATTGGAAAAACGATTATTCGAAGTGAATTTCGAAAGAGTAACTAACTGCTAGGTTCCTCTGTTCTACATATTCAGTATTTACCGGAACGGGTAATGGGACACTGAACGGTACTCAGCGAAACCTGTACGGGCCACCTTGAGAAGAGTCTTGCAAGTCATTGTTCCAATCCCTAGCTTTGCAAGGGTTTATAGTCCTATCAAACCTGTTGGTCCTGGATTAGGTAACAAGCGTTAGCAAACCGATTGAGCCAACGTGCGAAATGCCCCTCGCAAGCCGAAGAGCGTCAAGATTTGTTTCATTATGTTAACGTTCAATTCATTCAGTTTAAAGCAGCAGATCCAAAATTAATCGCAGTAATGGTGATCAGTTATTTATAAGCCTCTTTCCTTGTCATAGGTATTTTACTTTTGTTTTAATATTTTTCTCTGACTCTGTTTTTCTCTTTCTTTTTTCTATGTTTAATTCTCATTCTTTGGTTGGCTTTATAATTTATTACTTTTTTATTTTTTTTTGTCATTTAGCCCGTGATTGCACGTGTTATTAGGGCGTTTGATGGACATGGACACATAGATAAACAAATTGATAGAATCATAGTGAATGTTATCCTCTTCTTTAAAAGTCTGTCTCCCCCCCCCCTTATCCTTTCTTGTTATTTCTGAGCTATTTACGGCCCAGCGGGCTGCATTATTCGAAGTCTTCACCAGGTCACCTTGTGAAGACGTATAAACTTTAACTTAAAATCCCTACCTAGTCTTGATTGTCTAACTAGTACTGTTACTTGCATTGGGAAGGCGGTGGTGGTTCAGAGGTAAGTAGCTCGCTTTCCGCATGTGCGATCGTAAATCCTAGATCGGTTTAAGCCAACCAAGCCTCCCACTCCCCGGAAAAAGGTAACTTGGTATCAGATTCGTGTGGGAGGATAAGAACACTGAGTTGTACACCAGCAAGTCATTATATAGGCCATATCGCATTCAATAAGCGGTTCTGAATGGAAGTAGAACGCGCGCCCCATCCCGAAAATGGTTTGATCAACGGCGAAAACTTCTTTCAGAAGCGTTTATCATCTCAGTCTCCCTTTCTTCTTTTGCTGAGCTATTTACGGGTTAAGATGAGGAAACTTGAACTGAAACCTTTCAATAGCCCAAGTGATTCATTGCGAGCAGCTTCAAAGCGCGGAAAATTTGGAGGCTTTTTCATGAAGGCCTTCAGTAGAAGAGAAGGTTGTTTGTTGTAGGTTACAGTAAGTATTCTCTGGGAGTATTTTTCAGATGGTCTGTTTCAACTGAAGTTTGATTTTATAATGGGCTATTTTGAGAATTACTATCAGCAAAAGAAAAATGCACCTCAGTTCCCTCGCTATTTTTTTCTATTTGCGCGTTGTAGGATTGTTCTTTTGTAGGCCGCTTGTGGATATTTGCAGCGAGCGCCAATTTCAGCATCAGAACGTGTCAGTGATTCCACACTTTTGTTTCCCCAGTATTTTTTCCCTACTGATTTACAGAACTACGAGGGGCTACTTCGATCAAAACATCCGCAATAGCAAAAGAAATGTGAAAACTTTGAAAACTCGTGATGAAGTTAATTGCTGAATTCTCGAAAAGGTTTTACGCAAAAGTAATCTTCCCCATGGAAAGAAAAAGTGGACCAATTTGTAGTTCTCCGCAGAAAGCAGTTTTCAGTGAAAGAAACACGATTTCCCTCGTTTTGGCAGCCTGTCAAAGGCAGTTAATCTGTTAAGGTCTTTTAAGGTTTTCTCACTTATAACCGTTGAACGAAACTATTGGTCCCGCACATTCAAAAGAAACTGAAGTATTAGTTAGTAATTCAATCGTGACATTGTCTGACACTGATTTCGATTCGAAAATACGCATAGAATATTTGAAAAAGGGGTCGGACAAGTTTAAGGTCTCTATGCGACTTGATTAATTAATTGAGCAAAAATGAATAAATAAATTAAAGTACTGAATGACTTTGAAGTAATTTTCAACTTTATAACAGATGCCTAAGATTTCTTAAGACTCAATCTTTTTATTTTATCTTATTGTTAATAGTTAATATCATTATAATATCTTTCTTCCGTTATCACGCTTTTCATACCCTTGTCAATTTTCTTAGGTTTGAGAAAATTCAAAATTCTTGAGAATCGTAGTATTTTGGACGTTTTTTATTAATATTTTTGTCATTGCAAGTCCTTAACAAACTTTCTAGTAAGATGGTCAAAACTTACTGTTTTGATGAGTGACATACTCGCATGAAATGCTCACTTAAGACATCAAGAGCCCGACGCTCCATAATGTCTAGTTTTTATTCATGTCATATTTTACACACATTTTCAGGTATCTCAATGGGAGTATGCTCAGCCTGATCTCTATACTTGTGTTATGTTTATGCGTAAGTTTTTATTTCTCTTATTTGAATGTGCTTCCCTAGATTTTTCCTTTTTTACAATACCGATAGTGTTGAGTCATTGACTAGGTGTAAGTCTGCAGTTGTTATTAATGTGAGTGCTAGAGCTTGCAGCTGAGCTATCGGAAGTTCTTTTTGTATTGTGCATTTGTTCTCATCCGCTTTATTTTTACTATTGTTTTGAAGGGAGATTACTTCATTAAAGTTTGTGAGTCATGACGAAGAAATGCGCTGCAGTGTCTATGAGGTCACGTCGAGCAAAGCTGGTGGGAGGGGGGGGGGTCGTAATTGGTCGTTGAAGGGAGGGGAGCCGTATCTGGCCTCGAGAATATTTTTTTGATAGTTTATTTTTTTTGTTCCTTAAGCGCTATCAATAACGCTGGATAATTTCAATTGCGGAGAGGGGGTATTTGCTCATCGCTTTATAAAACGGTGAGAAAGGGGGGGGGGTCGTATATGAATTTGAGAGGATTTCTCAAGTGCCGTGCGCGAGAGGGCGAAGAGGGGAAAAGACGGTCCTATGTCCTAAATCTCGCTCCCCGTCAACTGCTAAATTTGACTGAAAAATGGTAAATCTCGGAAAAGTGATAGGAGACTGGTATAAAACAGGTGGTAGGTAGCGTAGCACGAGGAAGGAGCTGGCAGTAGCGGAGAAACTGTGAGGGGGGAGGGGTCGTAAAAACTGCAGATACTAGATTATGTACTGATTTCTTACGAGACGTTTTCTCAATATATGAGCCTGTATTCTTCAATATCCTTCTTTGAACCTCAGTGAATTGCAATAAATTTTTTAGGTGAATTTTTCTGAAGGGTTGCCGGAACGGCGTTGTGGAACGTTGGACATTCGAAATCATCCGAATCAGGGCTACAAGCTCGGTGGTCATAAGTCGATTTCAAGCAGTCATGTGTAAGCAGTTGATCACTACCTTAGTTTATTTTCCAAATTTTAGCTGAAAAAGTCTTTCTTTGTTTCAGCAATTGTAGCGTTTTGGAAGGCTCGATGGTGTTGTCATTAATACAGAACTCAAATGTGACGGAGGCAGATTTTCCAACGTTCCAGCATCTTCGAGAAATCACAGGATCATTGTTGATTTTCCATGTCAGGTTGGTTCATTCGCTATTATTCAGCTCTGTGTATTCTTACTGCAAGTTTGGTGCTTATATGGTAAAGTTCCTCAGCCTTTTATACCCAAGTTTGGGGAAAAAGAGCTCCAAGATGGGTCCGTCGTTTTCTACGGCAACCCCTTTTCTCATAGAAAAGTTGGTCCATCCACAGCTCACCATCTCCTTGTGCTTTTGATCTCTCTGCTACACCTGCGCCGCATTTTTATTGAATTTATTTGTTTTTATATGGTTACTAGTTATGTGATCTTTTCAAGTTGATTGTAAAACTGCTCCATGAGTGCGCACAGGGAGCCAGCAAGCGAGAGCAATGCGAATTCCGCTATCCACCCGTGGCGGGATCTGCTTATCGTTACAACGTACTTAGTTTTACGAGCATTTTGGGACACTGTAGCCCACCTGTTTTCCTGAACTTATGATTTAGTAAACTTTGATAATTTGATAACCTTTGACTTATGGCTTGTATAGTTCATCTCTGCGTCTGTTTCAATCCATATCTCATTATGGCTTCTATAGTTCATCTCTATGTCTGTTTCAATCCATATCTCACTAGTAACATATGTGTTTTTGTAGGAAACTATCAACATTGTCACGAATTTTCCCGAATCTCCGGATCATTGGTGGTCAGAATCTGATTCAACATTTTTCACTAATTATCTATCAGAATGAGGACCTTATCGATGTAAGTGTTGCGATTTGCCGTTGGGGTTTTTTAGTGATTAAAAGTCGAAGAATGTGGTGATAAGAAGATTAGTTGGTGGGTCCTAGATATTAGTGGATTACTGTCAAAAATCCTTGTATAGCTTCTCCCACTTCTACGCGTTTACACAGAAACCGCCTTGCCACTGCACTTCAGTGCTAGATAGAGGGGTTCACCAGGATATCTGATAACCATTCTCCGTGCTTCTTGTCCTCCCTTCAATGGGTCGGTGAACGACATCACAAGAAAATGACTCCGAACTGCGTGCTAGCGAGAAATATTGGGGTTGACAAATGGTTCGTGTGGCAGGATTGCAGAGCAGTCGTTACTTCAGATCGGTCTCACCAAATTACGGCTCATTCGTAATGGAGGAGTTCGTATTGCTGAAAACAACAAAATGTGCTACTCACGGTATATCGATTGGAAGCACCTCATGGCTGGTCCGTTGAATGACATACTTGTCGATGATTCGGTGGAAATTGGTGTCGGAGAGGGAAAGATCCGTAAGTTTTTTCGTCGCTGATTTTCTGAATTGTTTTACTCGGTTTTATTTACATATTTATTTTGCTTTAATTCGAGAATCTTTTGGGATTTTGCGAGGGTATGATTCATTCACTCTAATCATCATTTCCATTGTCTTTCGCAGTTTTTGTTTTTATTCGTCTTTGTGACCTTGATTTTTATTATGTGCCTGAAATCTACAGTATTTCCGTTCCACACTTGTGCAGTACGACCTGCGTCATGTTCCGGGCTCTAGGCCACTGGCAGCTTGCACCACCTAGGCCAGGGCGTAATGCGGTTGAAGAACAGCTGTTGACTCAATTGCTGACAGTGCGAAGCGATAGATTTACAAATCAAAGAGAAGACAAACTTCCGGGTGTAGGAAATGGGTGGCTTGCCGACCACGGTCAAACTATTTACATGTGCGAAGCTATGAGCGTGCCCGTTCGGTGAGGGGCGTAGACGACCACAGGAAATAAAGGCAATTAATGCGCTTCAACTTAGAGCGGGGAGTCAATTTTCCTATTTCAGGGATTTTTATTTTCAGTATCTATTAAGAACTTATCGGGAACCTTTTTGCGTACTTAACCGGTGTCAGAACATTGTATTTCTGGTAGAGAGCTCGTCCGGATCGTCTTCATCAAAAGATTACACATGGTTCAAGAATATTTGGGGTAGACCACCTGAGGCCACCTGAGCGGAACAAAGTTACCTTTGTAGTGGTGACCAGAGCAGACCTGATTCCATCATTTTCGATTGTTAATAGTTTGGACTCCAGCTTGAAAGCTCCAGACCTGGACCAAGCTCAGAACGTTGGAAGAAAGATCTTGGTTGTAGATAGCGACAATGAATGATAGCCAAGAATAGCCCTAAATGCCCGCGATCTCACAGTCTTCATGAAATCCGGTGCTCCAGACAAGCTAATGTATTCAGAAAACTGTTCATGGCCGCACGTGATAGAGCGGAAAATTACCATTGTCTTGGCCATCTTCCAGAGAGACGTTGCAGACTCATAGAATACATACTTTAATTGCTTCATTTCGTTTAACATTTTGATGAGGCTTATTTCAAATCCAATTTTTTTTACTTTGGTAGTTTTTTGGCTTCCGGTTGGATAAAGATTGCCTTCGCATTTCAGTATCTTGCACTGATGACTGTGATGTCGAAGACGAGTCCAAATGTCGACGTGTAGTACACGCAAGAGGGAGAGCAGTTATCATGTTGGAATAAGACAACCTGTCAAGAGGGTAACTTACCTATTCAGTTTTTTTTTCTTTCGAGAACATTAGGCTGTTGTGAAGCGCTCAGAAAAGCCATGGTCTTCCTTTCGAGTTCTGCTCTGATTTATCATTATCCGTATGCTTTTCTACAGACTGCCCATACGATCGTATTAATGGCACTGTGGGACCCGGATGCGCAGATTCTAACGGTGCAAAATGTCACCGACAGTGTGTAGCCGGATGTACGGTACCGGATGATGACACAGCATGCTACGGATGTTTGCATTACAATCACAACGTGGGTTGAGATTTTATTTTTCTTTTCTTTTCTTTTCTTCTTCTTCTTCTTCTTCTTCTTCTTCTTCTTCTTCTTCTTCTTCTTCTTCTTCTTCTTCTTCTTCTTCTTCTTCTTCTTCTTCTTCTTCTTCTTCTTCTTCTTCTTCTTCTTCTTCTCTTTCTCTTTCTCTCTCTTTCTCTTTCTCTTTCTCTTTCTCTTTCTCTTTCTCTTTCTCTTTCTCTTTCTCTTTCTCTTTCTCTTTCTCTTTCTCTCTTTCTCTTTTCTTTCTCTTTCTTCCGTCTGTCTGCCTGTATGTCGTCTCTCTCTCTCAGTCTATTTGTCTGTTTGTCTCTGTAAGTCAGTCTGACGGTCTCTGTCTGTCCATCCGTGTGTCTCTTTGTTTTCCGTCTTTTGTCCACAGTGTTAGTAGTAGTTGAAAGCGTACAAGCCCTGTAACATTCTTCTTTTCCTCTTTTCAGTGCTACTCACCCCTTACTATCATTATCATTACTGTTGTTATTATGTATTATTTTTATTCATACAATACAAAACAAGTAGTCGTTTGTAGGGTGCATGCGTCGAGAAATGTCCAGCGAATCTGTTCGTATACCTAAACCGTCGATGCATCACGGAAGCGGAATGCGATTCGTGAAGTGTGCTTTGTCTGATTTGAACCGTATGCTGTCACGTGTTGTTGTGCAGGACTAATAATAACTGGAGGGATAATACCCTTGCAAATTTTATCAGTTGGCTATCTTTAACAAACGCTATCTTTGGAATCATTTTTCCCATAGGAACCACCGTGACGTGTTGTTTGTTATTCTATCGAAGTACAAAGAATAATTATTGCTGTTCTGTTTTACTGGGGGCACCACATTGTACTCAGTGGAGCCTGTACAGATCTACCTGGGAAATCTTCATACAAAATTGTAGCAGATTAGAAAAATGTTGACGTTCTTGTTTTGCAGGATGTCAGCACTGCGAGGGGGTAAAGACGTCTATAAACCAGCTAATGGAGTTTGTGCAACGATTTGTCCTGAAGGACTGGAAGAAGGTAAATTCGAGGAAGCTTATGTCTCCTGTCAGTTTTCAAAATGGGTTGCATTATAGACCCATCAAACAAGAAACGCTGCAGAAAATGCGCTGGCGAATGTGTACGCAAATGTCCTGGAAATATCACTGTAGACAGTATGTCAAAGGTAATGCCGGAATATGTTTACCTACCAAATGACGCTGCCCAACCTTTTTTACACCTAATTGCCCTTTCTCTCTTAATTTTCGTCGCTGGTTGTTTTTAATCCATTTTTTCCATGTTTTGTAACGTTACACTTAGTGATTGTTATGTTAAAGGTAACATGGCATTTTCCGGTTGTCAGGGACTTACATCATAAGTGGCATTAGAATTTGCATTTCTTTTTCTCTAAGTTTTACTTACAGGCAATGCAATTGAAGCACTGTAGCGTGATCGAGGGCTATCTAGAAGTGGAGATGCGTGTTGGTATGAGCGCTGTGGCAGCTTCTCAGCTTACAGACGTTTTTGGAAAGATCACGACCATAGACGGGTAATTGTGTTGTTCATTTTTTCACGGTTTTGACAAGTATCTTACTGCCTTTCCTAAGCTCTGGTTCAAGCTCAACAAAGCATTCCGAGTTCAGCAAGAATTGGAGTGGGTTCATATTTTGCGGCAGCGTTTTGAGCGCTTAGAGCTACTATGAAAGTACAGGTATCCATCCAGCCTTTTGAGAGTTCGTCAGCGTTTTCAGCGATAAACGGTATATACTTTCTTACATGGCGGAGGTGGTGTAGTGACAAGTGGCGCGCTTACCACTCGCGCGGTCCTGGGTTCGAATCCCAGGTCGACACCCGCCCAGGCCAACCAAGCCTTCTACCCTCCGGGGACGGTAAATTGGTACCAGATTCGTCTGGGAGGATAAAACACTGACTTGTACATCGGCTGGCCCCCGCAAGTCATTGTATAGGCCACATCGCATTCAATAAGCCACTACGATTCTGAATGGAAGTAGAATGCGTGCCGCATCCCACAAAGGGATTGATTAACGGCGAAGACTTTATCCTTTTTATATTTTTTTTATCTCCCTCAAAACCACGCTGAAAACGCTCAAAAGGCAGTTGCAAAGTATGAATGCACTCTTGCAATGAGAACTTTCGTTAGGTCTACGAATTTTGTTTTCATTGCCCTGTTTTGATCAAAGAGTGGAAGAAGTTCATTTTTTCGTGTGTCAAGTTTCTGTTATGCTGTCGTCTACCGTTGACTGTTTTTGAGAATTTTCAGCTATTTCGTTGTTCGACTCTCACCTTCGTTCGTGAATTTGCACATGTTCCGCAGTTTGACCCGAATCACTGGACGTTCTCTATATCGTGATAAGTAAGTCCAATCTAACTAGGAGTTTGTAGTTTTCTTCCACGCTTTTTTTGAATCTTTGTGGCATAGGATCACGTGATTCTCTTATGACTCAGGTTATAATGAAGTCCATACGTATTTGTATTTCAGATA
>MU942526.1:0-17700 GCA_036418165.1 Cooperia oncophora
TATCGGATTTTTTTTGAAAGGGTTTTTTTTTGTGAAGGGGTAATGCTTCTGTAATGTGGGATTCGCGTGTTGTGTACAACTACGCTACATTCTTTGTTCCTTGTATTGTGAGCATTACTGGTATGCCATCGCATTGGATGAAGGTGGTAGAGCGCGAATGCGGTGATATCAGAGTACGCATGCGCGAGCGTGGTCGCGCCGTGCGTCTTATAAAAGGAGGGATTATAACAGTGGTGGATTGATTTGATTTGTTTTATACATCAAATTAAATCAGTGTGTGGACCTTTTGTGTAGAGCCTTGATATTATATGGTCCGTAAGGGATGTTAAGGCTAGGGAACTAGGAGTGTATGTGTCCTTAAAAATGTTGTGGGAAATTTAGGAAATCTCGAGTTCAGGGGGTACTAGTAATAGTATAGTATAGATTATCTAGCTATAGTAGTATTAAGAGTAGTGTAGATTAGTGAAGAAATTTTGTAGTGTTGATAGTAGTGTAGAGTATCGTTCATTATGTGCTAGCAGTTATCGAATGTTAGTGAGTCGCGACTGTCAGAGTAAGTTCTGACGGTGTATCTGTTGACGATCGTGTCTTAACCTGTACTGGAGCCTTTTGGAGCTATTTCCATCTTATCATTTCAATACTGTGGATCCACTATTTCCATTTCGGCCACATCAAGTGCGCGCATTTACAATTATACGTCAGACTCTGAAGTCTGTAACGACAAAAACGAACGATCGTCTGTTACCCTTATTAGAAGGGTCGTCACTGCTATAGTGTCTGCAGTGGGTACCCATAGATGTAATACTAATGGCTCCGTATAAAAACAATTGCAAGCTTGCAGCATTTCAATTCTCAGGCATATAAATAAGCTCCAAATAGAAAATCTTTCTTTTCTTTTCTCGTTTGTGGCCGTATTCAACATTATCCGGATTTGACGCCCTTCGTTCCGTTACAGGCTGTGAACGAAGGCAGGAAGAACGTACCCTTGCGGGCACCGACGTCGTACAAAAACTGAGCTCTTTTATCTGTATTTTTGTTCATTGTAGTATATTATTATTGTTTAATGTTTTTTTCCCAGTTGTTGGTTTTTTGTCCTTTTTTTTGAATACGCGTATTACGACTGAATAACGAAACTGATCAAGAAAAATGTTTTTTTTCCGTTTTTTATGAGTTACTTACGTATTTTTAGTTTATCGTGCTCTGTTTGAAAAATAGAAATGTCGCGTCCGACCGAGATCATACGAGGAGATCAACAGAGCCCGATCAAAGATAATGAAAGTATGAGTGTACTTTTGTGATACTTAGCTTGATCTCAACTTTGTAATGCAAGTTCTATGAATATCGTAAAATAAGTGTGTTTGGGAGATCCTGCCTTGTAGGCTAAAGTGATCATCAACACAATAGTCGAGTGGTTGGTACTGCTGCATGAAGATAAATGTGGAAGGGCAGGTTGTAGTTACTGCAGGGATTCTAAAATCTGTCAACTCAGGGGGACAGTTTATCTGGTGGAATGTCAAGGATGCGGGCAAAAATATGTGGGAGAAACTGGGAGGCCCCTATACAAACGGATCGACGAACACCGGAGGGCGCTGGGAAATCCACCTTCTTACCCTAATAGCAGTTTCTCCCGGCATCGCATAAAGGAGCACGCTCACCAGGAACCCCCCTCTTTAATGGTCAAAGTACTACACCGCTCGGTAGAGAGCGCAATGGAAAGGAAAATATTGGAGGCCTTGGAAATAAAACGGCTAACACCCCAAATAAACAATAGGGAGGAACTACGTGACATTATGCAAGTCATAATGTGATCGCGTCACATCCCACTATTTAAGGGTGTGGTTAGGGTGGGTTGGCTAATTTGCCAGGATATTTCGGTAAGTGCCTCGTATGGGGGAGTCCGTGCGGGTTACATCTCTGTAGGCTTATATTCTGCATAAAACAAGCTAAATAATTTCAGGCCTGAAGAAGGTGCTACGCACCGAAATATAGCAGATAAGATATTTTAAAAAACTTTTGAGACTTTTGCTGTCTTTTGAGTTTTTTGGAATAAACTTTTGGAGTTTCACATTGTTATTACACATTCAGATGAGTAATGAGACTCCGGGACAGCACCATACTCCGATGTTATTGAGAGCGTTTATGTTCGGTCGTGGTATAATGTTGCGAATTATTGAGGGAATACCTCATCACGTCGAAAGGTTTTAGATGATTTTGGCCGTGCGCCCGGTGCTTGGTCGCTTTTGAAATTTTTGGTTGCCCGTGATGGTTTCTTAAATGATAACTTAAGAGCAAAAGTGGGCGAATGGCCGGTTACATAGAAGGAATTTAAGAAAATATTCTTTGAACTGCACGGCGAAAAAAAAATTTGACCTTGGAATCTTGCAATTCGAAAGTGATGGATATTCCGACAGGATTTTGAACTTCAGGTAATATTGAACAGTTTTCCGATTTAGACCGAAGGATTGAATTGAGGGTACTCACGGAAACACTATTGATCCGATTCCTAACCGAAGGACTCGTCTGTCCTTGCTACGAGACGGTTCACCTTACGGTGAATGGTCGAAACTTCCTCTTCCAACTCTGGGTTGAAACGGCGGCTGTTCGACGGCATGCAGGTCAGGACGAGGTGCTGGGGCTTGTTGAACTTGATGTTGGTCCTCTTCTTGATCTGCTGCGGGTTGACCAGGTTCCACGGGAACGCCTTCCTCAACCTCCTCGTCCATGGCTTGCTGAGGCTCGTGCTGATCGGCCATCGCTGAAATGAATCGGACGAGGAATCTCAGCCTAATTTGCCAACAAGCAATATCGATACGTTGAGCAGACGGGAAGAACGTGGGGCCCCTACTTATCCTACTCGGTCGCCAGGCGAGTAGAAATCTGTGAAACTTATATGAAACGTTGAACCCAAAGCAAAAGCACAATGACAACGTTTCGATGAGTTATGATACTCTGTGAGACGTATGGTTAATTGTTTTTTTGTCTTGAAATTGAAAATGTAAATTTGTGAAATTGAAAAAGAAAAGCGTAGGAAAAAACTCAAGGAGTAATTGCGGACGAATGTGTACAGTCTAGTGATGACGTATAAAGCGTTTACAAAAAAGAAGTCGCATAAGTAACCGAGGGAAAATTCTGAGAATCTTGAGGAGAATTCTAACTAAGTGCCTGACGAGGCTAATAGGAAGGAGAATGTATGAGACTGGAAAAGGCATCGAAGCTCTCGCGAGCCCTTTTGTTTTGGTAGCGCAGAGATATGTCGCGCTGATAATGATGGCGCTTGGCAGGCTGATGAGAATGATTACGGTGTAGATGTAGAACTGTTTGCAGACGTCAAGGAAATGAGTTATGTCGGGAAAATCCCAATCAATTTGAAAATTTTGATCGTCTTGAGATGTATTTTGCCCTATTCTGGCATATTTCCAGAACGGTTGTGCTCCATTGATATAATTGAGCGTTCCTTGAAGTTCTAGTATCGTGGTGTGAGAACTACATTGAACGCGGCATTGTTCCTTTACGCGTGCTTTGTTGAAAAACAGTTTGATGCTGTTTGCGTGTCCTTCTCTTGTGCATGTAAGCACGAACTGGCGCATGCCGCATGTTACTTGCGCAATTGAGGTGGGCACATCTGATGTGCAGTCGAACGTGGCCACAGCTCCCTTGTAGCAGTTGTAGCAGCCGCTGAAACCCGTGTTTACGACATTGCACTTGAACTCGAGTAGGTTTTGTGCTATGTGAAGGATTCTTGGATTGAGAGTTATGGCTAATTCTACTGCAAAAGCGGTTTTGTGAATTTAGGGTATCTTCTTAGGGCCGGCTGTGAATCGGTAGCGGCAGTACGTTCGCTAAGTGGCGCGTTTGAGATATGTCGTTTTGGGTGCAGTAGCATAACACCGTATCTTCCGCTGGGTTGCATTTGCAAGTGTCTTTGATACTACATTGATTAGCGGAAGTATTGGTAGTTGACGGTTTTGACGTACAGGCATAACTAAAGGAGGTGTCATCATCCAAGTATGCAGTTGTTTGATTATCGGTGATGAACCTTTTATGTTGAATTGAAATTGGCGAAATTGACAAGGAAAGTATTTCCAATTGAGCGTAACCCATGGTGCGTATTGTGTATGGCTTGATTTCTCCTGTGAAGATTCTGTGATCGTATTGACCAGTCGGTTGTTCAATTTTGAATTTGACTGTCTCATACCACGAGGAACATTGGAAGACTTCATGCACCTTGTTGTCAGTGGGTACGTGATAAATCCTATAAAAGGCATCCTGAGGACGGAAAACCACAGGAACATCCCCAACCTCCACAGGACTCACCAGGAAAGGTCAACAGGTCAGCCCGGCCATTTCCAATGAGCTGCACACCGTTGTACGAGTCTTGGGACGGTGAACTCGAATCTACCTTCAGAATTTGCGGAACGACTCTCTGAACGGAGTTATGGAGGGTTTTATCCCCGCGTGGTTGTTTCACATGCTATCGCGAGGAAACGTGGAAGCGTCTTCATATACAAGAATGGAGTCAACTGAAACGTGGCAGTAGAGCGCAACGGATAGCGAGCGGGTTTACTAGGCGGGACGTCGTAGGATCGGTTCTCGGCGGAGGGCCCTTTTTGCATTTGTCCAAGAACATGGCCGACAAAGCTTCTAACATCTCTGCTCGCCTGCACTATCCTGTAAGGAAACTGCGACCAGTTTTTTTTCGAAAGTGTAGACCCATTATGGCCTGAAAGAGTGCTCGTGCTTGTCCCCCCCCGTAGCACATGTCACAAGGGTTTTTGCAATGAAATACCATCATATTCATGTTCAGCGGGTTAAATTACCCCTGGGGACAAGTTTCTAGCCGAATCTGATATTTCGACCTAACTTGGAAAATGTGATTCATGGTATTAGCAGCAGTTTGGAGCTCACCTACCATCGATGACTGGTCTCGGAATGGGATTTTTTCCAGTAATCAGGAAAATGATGCAGACGGCACAATAAGTAAGCCAGGTATTGTTCTTTGCGAGAAGACATGACTGAAGAGTTATTTCAGTTCGAAGACCTGTCGTTACCATTAGCTATCACAGCCATGACTATCCATACCCCAGTTTTTTCGAAGTTGAGTCAGAACCTCAGATTTCGCTAAGGTGACGTCTCTGGGGGTTGACCCCCTGAACACGAATATGATACCTATTTTGCGCGAAGAGCGCTGTGAGTCGCGCTACATGTGCCAACGCTTCGGCGCCAGCGCGCCCGGAAGAAGAAAAACAGTAAAGAAAAACCTCCATAACTCCGCTCAGAGAATCGTTCCGCAAATTTTGAAGATAGTTTCGAGTTCACCGTGTCAAGGTGAGTACAATGATGTGCATCTCATTGCATATGGCCGGGCTGACCTATTGACCTTTCCTGGTCAGAGCAGTAGGTGAGCCCTGTGAAATTACTAGTGACGTCTAGTTCCCCGACAAGAGTATCCGTTGAAATGCTAGCACATTTCGGTCCTTTACAGGACCCCATATGTGGGCACCGTTTGCGGGATTGAACTCGAGTTTCTGTATTTTGAGTGAAATAGAGTGTTTCTTTTTGACATCGTAGGACAACTTCTTCTACAGTAATTTTCATCAGATGCACTTGACGAGTGTCATGCGTGACCTGTAAACACAGCTCCGATTGCATGGAGTTGAATTTGGCATTGACAGTTGTGGTATTGGTGCAGTGAGTCATTGAACTGCACTGGTTGATGTGAGATTGGACAAGTGCGACCTGTTGACATCCTTCGGCTGTTTGGGCGATGGTACTTATCGCTAATAGCCGAATGAAAGTAGAGGTTCTCCATTTTCTGTTACTGTCACTGTTGACTTCAACCAAGGGAACGTATTCGTTCGAGTGACGTCGTTGAAAATGCCTTGGTGAGAAAACACAGTTTCTTTGAAATGAAGAGTCTGCTTCCTATATTTGTGCAGCATCTGCATAGTTTCTGCAAGCGAACAGGGAGTTCATGACACTCTCAGAAGGAAAAAATTCGACCTAATTTTCCTTTACAAGATTCTTCATACTACGCACTGGTATTAGACCTAACACTCTTTTTGCGGTCAGAGATTCAATTACCAGAGGTAGCGCTAG
Organism: Cooperia oncophora; assembly: GCA_036418165.1. Lineage (NCBI taxonomy): Eukaryota > Metazoa > Nematoda > Chromadorea > Rhabditida > Trichostrongylidae > Cooperia > Cooperia oncophora. Next base: position 6,097 of record MU942526.1, read on the forward strand.
AAAGCTGATCACTCGTCGAACTAAGAGTAATATCAGGCATCACTTCTTTGTTAATAGGACTGCCCCAAAGTTCTGGTACGCCTTGGGAGTGGCCACGAGCAAACTAAGCGCTTTCAAGGCTGCTTTAGACAAACATCTTACATCATAATACCTTTGCAAGCACAGTTCGTTTTATTGTATTCACTGTTTTCCTTTCCTGGGATTCATGGCTGTTTTATACCAGTTTTGTTTGCACGCACTCGAATTTTGATAGTGGTTTTATTCATACGCATCAAGTTCTAGTAGCGCAGTTTTTTTATTTTGTTTCTGGTTTTTGTGTTGTCGTTTTCTTTTTGTTACTTACACAGGATTACCTGTGTAAAAGACAATTACAAACAATCAGGGTGGGTCACTTATCTTTGTGAACGGACGAGACTGCAGAGAAAAACAGATAGACGCACTTGAAGGGCTGAAGTCCCAGTTGTCCGTGGACCGTATTTGGATTAAATGCTAACACACGCACTTCTTAGGCTGCGTTCATACTTTGCAGCAGCGTCCAACAAGGACCACAACTTTCCGAGCATCCAGCAGCGTGAGACCAAAAATGAAGTTTAGTCTAGCGTCTGCCACCGTCTGCTAGCATCCACTGGCGTCTGCCAGCGTCTCGAAGGCTAGGAATTACAAGTGTTGATCTAGCGTCTGCCACGTCTGCCAGTGTCTAGCAGCGTTCACCGCCGACGAGGTGTAGAGAGTATGGGGAATTAGGAGGGCAGCAAACAGCTGAATTAGACGCCGTGAATGGCGGCATGCGCAACTGCTAAAGCACAGAATTACATATGCAATTGAATTTACGCTGAAGTGTAGTTGTCCGGTGCGATTGCACACGCCGCTACTTCACGACGCGATCTAACTATTTGCTACCTTTCTACTTCCCCTACTCTCTACTGTTACTCGCTGGTGGACGCTTTCAGATGCTGACATGCTGACAAGCGCTGGGAGGCTTTGGGACTCTAGATCGATATCTGTAATTTCTAGTCGCTGGCGCTGCCGGACGCCCGGAACGCTGATGGTCGCTGGTGAACGCTGATGGACGCTGCCGCAAAGTATGCTTTGTGACTGTGTCGGGGTTGTTTGTGTGCATTTTTCTACTTAACCGGTACTGTACTGCACTCCATTTATTCTATCACAGTTCATATCTTTTACACTGTTGCACAATATGAACTTGAAAAAGTGAAAGGAACTTCTTGAAATGTTTGAAACAATCATGTCATTGTAACCACACGCTCATGTGGAGCACTTCTACAGATCGTTCTGCTAGATGCTAATTTCAGACTGGAACGCGTCAATAGAAGAAATGCACAGAGATTAGGTATTGATGGAAAGCAGGGCGTTTAAGGAAATTCTGCAAAATAGGACTCTTCTTTCTCCGCCCGCCATCCCCCCCCCCTTTAGAATTCTCTTCTCTGGTACGATCCCCTTCCCCATCCTAGATCCTACCTACTACTCTTAGATTTTCTGACGTCCTACAACCTACCCGCAGTTTTTCCACAGGATTACTGGTAGCGGGAATGGGGAGAATCGTCCGTAAAACGGGAAATTGCGAAATGCACAACCGAAAACAATTTTTCTAGAAGGCAGAACGGCCTAATCCCCTAAGCGACCAAGTAGTAACCCCCTCCGACACTCTCGCCGAGGTCCCCTAACGTATAACGTGCCTTGATGCGGAGCCCGAGGGATGCAGTGCTGGGCAGATCAATCTGTAGTGGATACCGTAACTTTCTACAGCAAATCAATAACGTGAACACATGCCAATTTCCTTTCTACTATATGCAAGAATAAGACGAAGAAACGAAAATCACAAAGAAGGCAATTTTTATGAGATGTTTCCATGGTAACCAGTTAAAGCAGTTTCTGCTGAATGTGAGATAATGGTGACAATAACAAGACTGTAATAAATGGACCCGTTTTATCCTTACGAATCTTCCTCAGAGTAGGGTGGAAGCTCCCAGATCGTCGACTTCGCCGGCAACTTTGCGAAACTGCTGTAACAAAAGTCGGATGCAGATTAGGCTCACGTCGACTTTAGCATTGAAAATTGATCTCGGCGATTGTTAATAATTCGATATTATAAAATAATATGAATACAGTAGCTACTGTACGTAGTTGTAGGCGAAAAGTGGCTACCTCATCCTCAAACTGCTGTTTTTGCGATTATTGGGCATATTTCTGTGGATCTCGTCGTCCTCCATAGGTGTGACGTAAGGGTGGTAATTGTCGTGTTGGTGGCTGAAAAAAGATTCAACTCATTCTGTCTCGCCCATAAACGTGACTCATTCGGTGCGTAGCTTTCCGCAAGCTGTGGTTTGAACTTGGCAATTAAATACTGCAACCTCAAAACAATCGAAATTCGAGCTACCTACCGAAGCAGGTGCTTCCCTTTCGCTGAGTGATATGGTGGCTGGCCCTATAGGTCGAGCTACCGAGATTGAAAATCCTGTCTCCTGTGATCGCTTCACGAAATGTGCGCACCAGCATTCAGTAATCTGTAATCGGATAGCATGATGGATAGAAAAAAAAACGGAATTCAACTAGGTCCAGCTGGAAGCTTGAAAGAGGTCATTAGGAAATTTCATATCTTACGTGATTGTATTAGGTGAGAGGAAGAGATGTGGACTCAGACCAAATCGCTTTACAGTCGATATCGTCGAAATCCGGTGTGGCGCGGTGGCAGTAGACGTGGAAGACACCCTCTGGGTGGTTTCTATCACTGGTTGTTTTCTACATGAACGCAGTCACCATTGGTAGAAAAAGCAGCAGCGGGTGTGGATCATTCCACGCCTCCTGGCACTGCCTCGCCAGATTGCGACGATATCAACGGCGATCTGTGTGCTAGCCTAGGCCAGTAAAAAGGACCCGTGAACTTCAGGGGGTGATCGGATCTAAGGAAATCTATCAACAGTCTGTAAACCCAGGCATTCAGGCATTTTAAGCGCAAAATGTTAGTTGTAGAAAAGAAGTAAAGTAAATTAAAAGAGGACACCCTAACATATTTCATTTCATACAATGTGCTGAAGTCTGCGCTGACGTGTGAGTGGATACAGCCAACCATTTGCGCCTTTAGCATTACTTCGCGCTCCCTGATTGCAAGATCATAAAGAGGAGAGGCTGTCCTGTATTCATGGTACAGCATCGTGATGTGTGAAATGGTGGTGTCAGTACGACCCGTCCGCGAAGGAGGGTCTCGGTACGACCTCCCCCCCCACCTGAAGGAGAGTCTTGGTGGGACCCCTCCCCCCCCCCCCCCTTCCCTCCCTTCCCCCATCCCCAGTCAGTTTTCTCCGAAATTTTCCACACTTTCCAGCTTTTCCGCAAAAACTTTTCGTCGAGGGAAAGTGATTTTTCCTGTTCCATGGGCATTATTTACCTCCTCCCACACCCGTGGGGCGGGGGAAGAGGTAAATAATGCCCATGGAACAAGAAAAATCACGCAAAGTCAACAACCGGGGAAAACTTCCTCTCAACGCGGCAAATTTTCCTCAAAGCCACATACAACCCTCCTCTCCCAACAACGACCAAATGCGATCCCCTCTTCACAGTGGCCAAGTACGATCCTCCTCCCCAAGTCACACAACGATGCTATACCCTGCTTGTATCGGACGCACACTGGTTGACTGTACCCGCCTACGCGATCAGCGTGGACCCAGTACAAGTTCTGAATAAAGCACTTACCGTGGCGTATATCCAAAAAACAACAAGAAGTGCGATGAAGACCAGGCCAATGATGTGAGCTGAGTTGTCTTGCTCGGTTACTGCCGAAAATGTCAGTATGGCGACAAGGCAGCCAAGCACACCGGTGCCGAGAACTCTGAACGCTTTTCGATATAACGAATAGATTTTACTAAGTCACAAAATACTTTCCTCGAGACTAAACTGCGGTGTTTTTTGGATGGAAGTCTCTCACATTTTTTGAAGATTCTACTACAGTAACTTGTGAATCAATATAATATTCGGCTCACCGTAACAAAAGATGGGGTAGAAAGAAACGCCAGCGAATATTTTTGATTCCATAGAAGACGAGATTGATGCCAACAATTTGTGCTATTGCCCATATCAACCAGACAATACTGAGATCACACATCAATTGCCGTAGGTTCGCAATCGCCCTGAAAATGAACTCTGACGGTCTGAATTATTTGTATGGTGTGCAGACGCATGGTTACTAGTAATACCACAGATCATGCTGGTCGTATGGGTGGAAGCAGAGAAACAACTTGTCTTCCCATTAGTGCGCGCGTGGAGGTAGGGCACGTCTCGCCGTGCGGAAAAATTTTAACTGGATCCAACGACTCCTTCAAAAAGCCGACAACCAAGAGCCTTTCTTTCAGAGGCTGATAGGAACCCCTCTCTCCAGCGACCGAATACGCCTCCCTGGCTGGGAATCGCTGAACGTACGACGTACTTGAGTGGAGGACAGCATCCTTGATGAAAACCCAAGGGTTTCCTGTTTCCCACAGGACAAACGTGACTACTGTACTACTCTCTTAAAGGCAATTCCCGCGACCACAGCTCATAGGTAATACGGTTCAAAAATAGAACTGCCGTGTGTTTGTTGACTTATTGAAGGAGAAGGAAGCACGAAAAAGCGCCCGGAATAAGACCCTCTTTATTGCAATTGATCATGATCACCGGACGAGCGTAAGGTGAACGCGTAATCAAGATCAACTTGTGAATTGCGAAAGGCGGCGATACACTGATAAGAGACGAGAGAGGCCAGAAAACGACGGGCGAGAGAGCGCAATGGCAGTCTCACAACGACACGGTCACTGGAGGCCGGCATGGGCCTATCGGGCGCCAATGGGCCTAAAACCTGAGCGCGCTGCGTTTTGCTTGCTGTTTTTCAACTTTTAAAAGCGGTATAGCCTCTGACGTTGCCTGCTTGACCATCGTGCACGGTTATGAGAACCTAGCCTTAGTTTACCGGAACTAGTCTAGCTTTATCTCGCGGAACGTGCCTTTAACAACTTTTCTCAAAGTTTCCCCGTCGAGGGGGGAGTTTTACTAAATGATGACGTGCTCTAATACAGCGATGACTGCTTGAACCGGCAGTGAATGTCTTCAGAAGCTGGGCTCGCAACTAAGTTGGTGGGCACCTCCCAGTTCTGGGATTTTGACTAAATCTGATGGATGGATAACAAGTCCGTTGGCGAAAAATAATTAGGATAAGGTGTTCTTTCCCATCTCCTCTTTATCTGCCCGCTCTCCCTTACTCTATACGTTCATACATTCAGAAGAAAAGTTTTTTCTTTGCTTCTGTTTCACCTAGATTGGCGCCTTTTATAAACTTCGAACTTGAAAAATTCGATTTTTGTTTGAATCTTTCCAATGTAGCTGTCCCTTTCGCTTGTGCGCAGAAAATGTCACAAATAGCCTTTAGCGACAAAGAACCACTGGGGATCAAGAATCTTCAGCGATGAGTTGGAAATTAATTCAATTCATAGCCCGTTGTGAAGAAAAACCTGTATTTCCGTGAAGTAGACTAAATTGCTTATAAGAAAAGGAATGGGCAGCTGATTAGCTCATGAACAATTTATGAAATATCATAGCGCTACTCGGACTAACACTTCACCAACCACTAATAAAACAAAGTGCAGGGAACAGAACATTTCTTCATGTCTTCTGTGCACTATAGATTACTTGCAAGTTCAAGTACATTGAAGAGCAAAACGCACAGTCACCTAATAAGAAGGTCCTCACCGTATGCGAGACGAATGGGTTCGCAGCTGCAGTAGCGCGACACATTCGCCTCTCGAAAGTGAACGGGAATTGAGCTGTAGGTAGTGCTGCCCGAATGCCGTCTCCATCCGTCTGCGCTTTCATCAAAATGCAGCTGTTGTGTCAACACAAAAGTCCCGCAGCGAAACACGCACTGCAGAAGTGAGAGGGTGAGATAATAGCGCACCTGGCCATGCTAGGCGTCTGTCTAGCCATACGGCAGCACGGGCGGAGCCCGGAGACTGCGCCCGGGCTCACTACGCTTCAGCCTCGTTTCCGTGCGCTTTTAAACGAAGAAAGTGGCACGCTACTGCAGCGGACCTGATTTCCTCTCCATTGCAAGGAACAAGATCCACGGAGGTGTGTGGACCGTCTGTCCTTGAAGGCAATGGCGGTCAATGGTTGCTACCAGAAAATGGAAGTAGGCACGCTAGATAGACAAAAAGCGGGACGAAAAGGCCGAAAGCGTTCTAAATGGAGCCCATATAAACCGCTTCAGCAAAAGCGTGAACCAGGGCACATCGTTGTTGGGGAATCCCCAATAGGGGGGGGGGGTCGTATTTGGTCGCCAGGACAGGGAGGGGTCGTACAGACTCGACTAAAATCCCCTAACAATGATGTACCCTGACGTGAACAGCAACAACAGCATACGCCTGATCAGAGCGGAAAAATTACGGTTACTGCAAGGAAAATTTAAAAATAGTTGAAGGCAGGGGGTCAGATAATTTGGTTCCCTGCGGAGTCTGCAAAAGGCGGGAGCAGAGGCACTCTGTAGTGCGGCAGTAAGGCGAAAACGAGACAATATGGCCCAGAACGCCCAAAATAAGGGTCGCATTAACCGCTCCAATCAGGAAGTGTGCGGGTCTACGTCTGAGATCAATCATCGCTGGTCAAATATCAATGTGCAAAAAAAATCACGGCGATTGCACAAAACATATGAAAACACATTGTTTTAGGCAGTAAAAAACTTCACGACAATATCAGCGGGGGTCCTTAACAGAAGCAGGGACATACTAGCGTCAGTTTAGCCGAAGAACCGCGAGAATCATGTGGAAAAAACCAAAAACGTAAAACAAGTCTGAAACATAGAAACTGGCATGCCCTTGGAAAAATTTGGTCTGTCCAAAGAATAGTATACTTCGTCACTCATAAGTCGTACCTCTCTAAAAAGAACTCTAAAGAAGTAAAACGTCATTCAATGCAGATTGTGGGTGAAAACAGCTGGCCTGATGGTTATCAACGTTGCTGATGTCGGATCAAGGCCACTTGTGTGGCGTGCGTTCTAAGGAGTGGCGTACCTGGTATGTGTCAAAGCTTGCTGGGATGCTTAGAGACCATTTTTCGTTGGAAAAGACATCATGTAAGGCTTTGTCAGGGGTGAAGCTCTTTGGTGGTTAGGCAGTCTCTCCAGACTTGTAGCGCTACAGCTGTACCAAAACTAAAGGTTCCCTTTATGAAAGTTATCACAAGAATGCTGAGTTGTGGGCAAAAGTCGGACCACGGGCGGGACTCGAACCCGCATCTTCTGCTTACCGGGCAGTTGCGTTACACCTTACGCTACCGGAGCCACTCAAAGCCTTCAGCCTTGCGGTTCACTGCCGATATCGGCTAACCGGCTCATCACGTTGAACGTGTGAGTGCTCGAAGGCAATGGCACAAATAGCCATTGAGCTGAGAGGTCAAAAGTGGCCCGGTAGCGTAAGTGGTAACGCAACTGCCCGGTAAGCAGAAGATGCGGGTTCGAGTCCCGCCCGTGGTCCGACTTTTGCCCACAACTCAGCATTCTTGTGATAACTTTCGTATCGCGCACTGCGGCGTAAAACAGCAGTTATCAAAAAAACAGCTTCTCCCTTTATCTTATTTTTTCTGCAGCCTTCAATCCCTTCTTTTCCTTTAGTTTGTCATGGTTTATTCTGAATCCTGAGCTCCTTTTTTTTCTTAAATACTGAACTTTGATGTAGTTTTGATACAGAAGACGGGACACATCCTTGTTGGGGAATCCCCAATAGGGGATGGGGGTCGTATTTGGGCTGGGAAAAAGTTATTCTTCTTGATACTTGATTTTTCTCGCTTCGTTAAGGTAGTAAAGCGAGGGGTCGCACTTGGGACATTTAAAGGAGGAATCGTATTTTACGTTACCGGCGTGTAGGAGTGGTGGATGACTTATTGGTGATATTTCCTTTTTATGCGTACTATATGGCCCCCCCTCCCCCGCCTCGGAAGGCTCGATTCGAAGAGAGGAACAGGAGCCGCAGATGAGCGCGCGAGGGGGGGCGTATCCACCTCCCCCCCAAAAAAAAGGGGCGGGTAGTACAGACTCGACTAAAATCCCCAACCAATGATGTGCCCTGACAGAACACTGTGATGATTGATTTTATATATCGTTGTCAACTTTAATTATCCATGCTCAGGATTGCTATCGATGTCTGATGTCTTGCAGTGGTGCGTTATGTTGATCCCGATTGCGAAATTGTTCAATCAATTTCAATTGCTCAATCAAAAATACATCAAAATTCAGTGTTAAAGAAAAAAAAGGAGCTCAGGATCAGATAAACATGAGAAACAAAAGAAGGGATCGAATTCAGAAAGAAAAAACATAAAGGGAACCTGGAGTTTGGTACAGCTGTAGCGCGACGTAGCGCTACAGGTCTGAACGCTGCCTTAGGGTATTGGATTTAAATGCCAAAGCGGCTTATCGTGCCCTTTGCCTTTTCGACGGTGCGCCTAAACTTGCTCTTAAACTTTTTCTGATAAGTGTACAAATTTTTCTTTATGTACGGAACTCATAATTATACTTACGATCCATATTCGACAGGCTGCTTGGGTGGCTCGTCTGTAAGGTTCACTGGTAGCAAGGAAAATTCGCACAACCTTGAGTTAACATCTGGCAGCACTGAAATGAGAAATGTTCAGGAATTTTGATGCAGTTCCTGGTACAAATTCAAACAAATAGGCCTGTGCGTTCAGTTGTTCTTCTGTCAATGAAAAGCTTGATTTCTCCAAACATTGTGATATTGTTGCAAATGCTGGTCAGCGTAGACTTTATAGTCTGTTTCAAAGCCCTTTCCTCTACTAATCCCCACTGCTTGTCGCTTACAAAACTTATGTTAGGCCTATTTTGGAGTACGGAACTACTGTGTTCAATCCGTCTAAGCGTCTCTGCCATTAAAAGACTTGAGGCGGTTCAGAACAGCTTTACGCGCAAGCTATTTCTTCGTTGTCTCGGCTTTTCCTACTTGCCGGACTCGCCCTCTCGTAACAACTACTTGGCTTGAAAACTCTTTCGCTAAGAAGGAATGAAATCAGTAATCGTCAACGAGAAATCCGCAACGGACAAGATAAAGATTCGGTGGGGCGGAGTTTCTCAATCCAACGCCGTCTATCAGCTCTGGGACGGAGACGTTGTGATAAAATTGAATTTTATGGCAGCTCGCAGCGGACTCAGATCATTTCTTCGTTAATAGAGCTGGTCCTATTTACGTTCGCTTAGACGAACATAAACCGCTTCTCACCAAGTATGCCTAACCCCGGGTTCAAATCCCAGCGTCAGGATCGACTTCCTCCCACGCCAGCCGAGACTTCTACCCTCCGGGGACAGTAACACTGACTCGTAACATGGTCTAGGAGGATAAGAACACTGACTTGTACATCGGCTGGCCCCGCAAGTCATTGTATAGGCCACATCGCATTCAATAAGCCACTACGATTCTGAATGGAAGTGCGTGCCGCATCCCACAAAGGGATTGATCAACGGCGAAGACTTTATCCTTAGCTCATTTACACTATTTTTCTCCTTTGAATGACTTAATCTCTTTCTTCTTTATTACCTAGGCATTGATACTGCGTAAGAGAAAACAAAGTAGCACCTATCGCGTAGGTGAAAAAAGAAGTACGTGAAAGTAGTCATAGTTGGAATGTGGCGCGTGTGTGAGAAGAAGTAATACGTGAAATTATTCATAGTTGGTAATTCACTCAAACAATTCAAGTCATATGCAGTTGCCTCCTACCTCTATTGAATGATAGTGAATTTAGATTGTTTGGTTCCGGGCAACAGTTTGAGTTACTGATTAGTTCTAAAGAGTAGAGGTGAGAACAGATCTCGCCATAATTAGCGTTGTTGTTATACTATTCACACATTACGCTCAATCAAAGGATTTTCTTCAATTACTCAGCCCAAAGGCAGGATTAGTCCACACAGGAGGCTGATTATGGTCTGGTTCGTAGATAAAATGAATGACGATCGTCCTCATAAAATGCCACTCGCATTATTGTTCAAGTAGTATCTAAAATAAAAGAGAAGATTTTGAAGATGATCGATATTCCAATGAGTTGGACCAAGCATCCTACTTTCATCTAGAATCGTAGAGCGTTTCGGATGTGAGTTAGACTGCCCAGAGACTCATGAAGGCTAATTGATTTGCAAAGAAATATTATCAAAGATGAAAATTCATTTTCTGTGCTGAAAAATCGAACAAATGAGAAATATTGAGGAGGCCGAAAGCAAAGGGGTAGCTTAGCTCTAGCCGCGCAAATGACCTCCGACGGAATGCCCACAGAGGCTTAATCCCTACCCTGTGTACTATTCATTGCAATGAATTCATAAAGTCAGCACTTCCATAACATCGGACGAAGCTGAAACCAATGTTTCGGACCCGTACGAAAAATCTGGGACGGTAGTAACGTGTAAGTGGGAGTTAGTAAGTAACTAGCAGCTCGCAATAAAGTTGAGGTATGTAGTTTCCCAAAAACGCTGCTGGATGCTCTCAGGCTACCCAAAACGCCTATTTGCAAGGTCGTCAGTGGAAATACTTGAGGTTACGTCGTCGTTACCATGACCTCAGGTCAACATTGTTTTAATGCGTTGAAGTGCGCGACGCAGCCACGTCGCAGTTGAAATCCCAACCACGAGGATGGGAGGAAGGGAGAGATAACGCGTGTTGGAGAGACACAGGTGATCGCTATCCTGCATAACTGCGAGCAGCTCACCGCATGTAATTGCGAGTTTTAGGTAGACTACTAGCGTCCCTAGTTAGCCCAGGTGGAGCCAACGCCAAGAGAGAAAGATGACCGCTCGGGGTTGGAGATGACCTTCAAGGAGCAGCAGTCCTATATGACTCACAAGGGTGAGCCTTAATGTTGCAGCCAAGTGCTGGATCGGACTACTTGGCTGGGTCGGTAGGAAGCGGCTCATTTAGAAAAGAAGAAATAGACATGAGTCGAAAAACTACGACAAAACACATATGGTTCGTTTATTCCCACGACAGTTCAACGGATTATGCAACCTGAACTAATGCGGTACAAGAGGTAGTTTATACTGGGGAACACGGGGCTTGTCAGTGAGGCTGAGTTTGGCGCACCGTCAGCTCGTTCCTCACCATTCAGTGAAGCGGGTAAGCAATAGCATTTGCTGGAAAACGGCTAATACGAACGACATGACAGCTAGAATAGAAAAGAAAGAAGAAAGAATGGGTGGCGCCGTGCTAAACCCAGTCTCCCTGACACGCCTTATTATCACAAGACTGTACTTAGGAAAGTAGTAGAATGGCCGGCCATAAAAAGCGGATGAATCGATGCGGATCATGCGAAAATTGGTGTTCATAAGTCCTCAATTCCTTGAAGGAGAAAATCCTTCCCATAAGAAAATAACTAGTTGTAGTTACGTGCATAAAAAATGAAGTCAAGTACATTTAATTAAATGTGTCAATAAAAGTGCATATTCTCGAAATGATTTGTCCATCCACCAATTGCGCTTCGCTTGACAGATTTACAGTAGCACTCAGTAAACTTAATTAGCTCTGAATGATAGTACTTACTTACAAAGCACTTTCATATTATAATTATGAATTTTAAAGC
>MU942529.1:0-19814 GCA_036418165.1 Cooperia oncophora
ATACCTATATCACCATCTAAGGTCAACTTCACCGAACTTAGCTTGATGGAGACCATATGGAGTTTCAAGATGTTTGTTGGCTCCAATATGCGAATCGTCAGAGCTACAGTTCCATTAAATGTAAAGCTAAAACCAGCTTGATCCACAGGTCTAATGGTAAGAAGGAGAGTATGGTTTCCATAGGCAGGCTCTCTTGCGAACGATTTGTCAGCTAGTCTGGGAACATATTATGGATTCCATAGTGAATATGTCGTCTTTTTGAGCTCTTGACACCCTCCATTGAGGGGGAAATGGACAAGACAATCGCAACGTGTCGCGTCGTCGGGCGCGGCATACGTGGTGCGATGCGCGGCAAAATCTCGATCTGTGTTAGTTCGTCAGTTGAAGCAGCTAAACTCATTTGATTTCGAGCATGTAGAAGACCCCCTCAGGAGCGATAACAGAGTTCCCCATCCCTTCAACTCTACATCGAGCAACCGGGTAGGAAAACTCGTCCGTTAGCGCATACGACTTTCCCTGCCCACCATGCGCACCAGCGCGGCCTATTACGATTGTCTTGCCACATACCTCAACTGAGCATTCCCACGGCATGCGCTGGTTGATCAGGGGTATGTGACAAGAGAATCGTAATTCACCGCGCTGGTGGGCGTCGCGTGCGACGTCGCGCCCGCAAATGACGATGGTTCCAGGTAGTAGATGGCGACAACAGGCAATTCAGAACCGAAAATAGTCATGAATGTCTACGATGACGGGGTCTACATGAAGTCCGGTGCTCCAATCGACAGGTTAACACGAGTTAAAGAAAGAAGTGAAAAAAGAAATAAAGTCGCCGCGCGCGACGGAACGGCAAATTACGATTCTCTTGCCCGTCTCCCGTTGATCAGAGTCCTCTCCGTCCAATCATAATTTCCCAGGCACAACCTTGGCTGAAGAGTGCAGACGAGCAGAAAACGAAAGTGTAGGCTTGATAAGCTGCCTAATGCGCCCCGTAATTATGTTTGCGGAACATTCTACGTACCTGAACATATGCCGTGAAGTACGCTCAACCTACCAACTCTGTGTTCGGTGCTCGTCGCAGTTTTGTGGTCAGCAATGCACACCACAGACACAAGCACAGTGGTCATCCAATGGTTATAACTAAGGTCAGTGAGGGGGCGGGGGAGCGTGTCAGCGGCACCAGTCCCTTTCTCGTCGTTTATCGAACGCCTCATGTTGCGAAGGCCAACGGGAAACGGGCTGGCGCTGTGCCAAAACCCACAGGACGCTGACATGCCCCTTTGATCTGAGTGGTAACGACCACTCTTATCACAAACTTCTATAGCAGCTGCAATATTCAAGTACTGTTACTTGCCACTGTTTAGCTCGACTCCGCGCATGCCAAAGATCAGTTGACTGGAAAAACTTGAGGAGAGGGAATCAGAGCGCGACAATGGTCCCAAAATCAATCTGGGAAATGGTGAAACCACTGATGGATGGACTTACGTTTTCATATCGGGTATAATCTTTATGTCATAATGTTCAGGTACGGCGAACATTGGTAGTCGTTCATACTTTTCCTTGACGGGTGCTGGACAGACGTCCACTTTAGACTTGAACGTTGGAGGCTTTGGAGCAGTGGATGTTTCTGGAGTAGCCGCCATCTCAGCAGATTGACAATGAAACAATGAAGGTGTATCCATCAGAACATTGGAGTAACACAACAAAATGATAAGAAAATCTTCCGAAAGAAAACAAACAGTATCGGCGCGCAATAAGTCCTACTCGTTCGATGGTGTCTGAGGGACAAGCCTGAGCTATTATGCGATAGAAAAGCGAGAAGGAATGTCCTGGACCAGGCAAAAATCTCTTGCTTCCGCACTTCTGTCCAGTACATCAACTCACCTATATGATGGCCTCTGTTTGAGCCCACAGCTCTCTGTTGAGTAATACTTTTCAGCTTCTGGACTCACCGATTTTCATGACAGAATTTCGATCGAGCCTTCAGAAGAGCAGCGACACGATTTGCTAACGTCTTGTACGCTGCGGATGCTGGTGCGTGTGAGGCTCAGGGGGAGGGCTGGATTTAGTCTGGATACATCTTCGCTGGAGATTCCCAGCAGGGACGGGGTCGCATTTGGTCGCTAGAGGGGGGTGGTCGTATTTGGTCCGAAAAAATTTTTTTGATAGTTGATTTTTTTGTTGATTTTTTGCTTTAAGCTACGGGACACTACGATTGAGGCCGTCGTTACTCGCCTCCGTGTTGGGAAAAAACCTTTCCTGTTTAGACCTGCTTCACGCGGTTTTTCGTGCTCTGTACTATGTGTTGCTTACCCCCCCCCGGCCACTCCTCGTCAGCCTCGATGCGTAGCCAGAAGAAGGAACTTAGGATTGTGGGCGGGGGAGGAGGCAGGCCGCTATGAAGCCTTTTTAGGGGCGACGTCGTATGGAGGCGCATCAAGAAATCTCCCACTAATGAAATGCCCTTAGGATTTAGGCGCGTGCGTTCAGCTCGTTGTCGCTTCGTCCTGTGCCTCCAACAACTGAAGGCAGAACGGGCTGGCTCGCCGCGAATGTGCCGGAATTCCACTCAGGACACAGCCGGTACTAGCTGGGGTACCTGCCATAACGATCACATCAATGACTCGTCCAGCGGTTAAGCTCGAACAAAGAAACAGGTTCTTCGGACCCAGAAACAGCTTAAGTACTTCGACTCTTCTTCACGCCTCTCATGAGAAAGGTAGAACTTCCCGCATCCATAACATCGACCTGTGCGCTTCGACGTTTCCTCAGTTAGATCTACTCGCAGGAGAAAGAATCTTGGGAAAGGCTTTACGACAATTGTGAGACCCACCGCCTTGTGAAATCCACATCAGGTGGGATCGCACATGCTGGCGCTATTGCCAGAACTTCTGCAAGCGGCGAATCGCGGGGGGGGGTCGGCAATCATTGGGAAACTCCATGTATATATTTCATAGAGATATATAGACCCACTAATGTGAGATAACTTTTTAGTCTTTTTCTGTTTCGAGATGCTAAGCGTCTGTACCAATACCTCGGCTTCATCTCCGTGGCTTATATATATATATATTGTATGATGCTAGTTGGATCGCTCGTGAAATTGGGATCCGTGTTGTGCAGAGGAGTCCTAACTTGCTGCATGTCAAAAAGGGGGGATTAGTGCGCCGCCGCTTAGCTTGTGGCACTCCGGCCTCTTGTTCGCTTGTCGCAGCCCTGGTGATGATGGATTTTTAGCCGGTAGCTGCGTCTAGAGATTTCTTGTGTGCAATTGTATTCCCGAAAAAATAGATACAAATGTCTACCATGTCCTGTCCTCACATGAAACTCCGCATTTGCTCCAATAGAAGCTCGCGTAAAAATCTTAGCAGGAAAAATCGTCGCTGGCCATTGCCGCGCGCGACGTAAGGTCCCGGCCAGTTAACGATTCTTTTCGGCTCCGTCTCCCCCATGTGCAACTATCCCCCACAATCTCAAAGGAGCGCTCTAAGTGAAAACACACTCTTATGAACAAGGAATGTGTGCTAAACTTCCCATTCTTGCCAAGAATTTATCAAATTAGAATAGAAGCGAAGAAATACAATACCCATAATGACACAAAAGTACAGTATCATGCAGGAAAGGCAGCGGAAATGTTAAATAACTCTGGTGAAAAGTTTTGCTCTATAATCCCTCATTTTTGAGGAACTGGTCAATGTCCTCCATATTCGATTGCAGCAATTTATTGTTCAGACGGACGGCTTCCGTAGCCTATAATACGAATGAATTATATCGACATATCAAAAGCGAAATTCCGATTAAAAAAGCCTCCTTTCGAAGGCACTTTTTACCTGTTTTATCGGACGTTCCAGCGTCAGGAAGTCTTGCGGAGAAAGGCCATGACAAAGGAATTTCTCCACCTCCTGAGCAAACTCCTCTGTACACTGCCGCTCTATGGCTAGTTTCATGCACCTCTGAAACGGAGCAACGAGCGCATCAAGAGAAACTTTCGCTGTAAGAACACCTTCCTTAAACATAATCCCTTACAAAAATACCTGGAACAGGCCGGACCCTACACCACCAAACTTTTCCACGAGATAAGCCATGTTCTCCTTGAAGTAGTTCCAGAGGAATTCTTGACCTATCCTACTAGAGCTTGCACCATAGAAAAGGAGCATGTGATCTTGTGCACGAGCTTTACCCTAAAAATCAGATTGAAAGGATGTCTCTAGAAAGCAGCCCGTTCGAGTTTAAAAAGCTAGCTAGTACTAGCGAATCCCTGTGGCTATTCAGTATGACATTATCCTTGAGCTTCTATCTTGGCCAAGATGGGGTGGGACAACTTCTATGGGTGGCGTTCCTTTGGTCAATGACGGTCGCAGCACCCTCACCACCCACTAGCCGCGAAAGCGGAAGAACCTCTGAGGAAGACCACATGAAAAATGGTTTTTGCGAACCAGTTCACTGGTAGGTATAACTTCGAATTCCGACGTAAGTTTTGACGAAAACTGCTTCCGAATCGAAGCAACTAAAAGTATAAAAAAAACATGACAAACTTACGTCATGTATGGCGTACTTGAAGAGTCTTTGAAGAAGCTTTGGATCTTGTGTTTGTGAAAGTGCTGTGATGCAATTTCGTTCAACTTCAGGGAATCCCGCAGACTCATAAATCTTCAGCAGTTGATCGAAAGCCGTTTCACCACCATAACGAACTGCGGTGGTGAATATCTGAAACCAAAGTCATACTGGAGCCTAAAAGCGAGTAATGGAAGACAATCACTTCATTCAAGACTCAGTCACGACCTCTACCGAAAATAGAAACGGAACAAGGAAACACGTACGCATAGGCGGAGATCGGGATGTAGGGGTCGTTTTGAAGTGGCATGGTCAGCGAAAAGCGTGGAAGCTTTCTTGATGGTACTGTCGTGTCCAGCCCTCATCAAGCGACCATGAACAACAGCTCGAAGAATCCCACGCTGGGAATCTGAAATTCCCCTTTCATCAACGAAAACCCCTCCAAAAATACCAACCTGAGACTAGCTATGTTTTTCAGTTCAGTTCAGGCTGCCGTTCATGCCGTGGACGTCGCTCGTCATGTTGACGTCTAACCGACGAAACCGACGTTTTTGACGACTAGAGACTAGATACGTATCGATCCACGTGTTGACGACGTAACTGACGATAGAAGATTAGATACGTATCGGAAGACGTCGAAAATGTCGGTTTTGCAAGTTTCGTCGGATCGATAGGTATCTAATCTTCGTGAAGTAGTCGTCGAAAACGTCGGTTACGTCGACTTTGACGACGACGTCGCACGGAATGAGCGCAGCCTTTGTTTTCAAATCCATAGTAAAGCCAGCAAAATAAGACCCCAGATACTAACAGAATGCAGTCTTGTTGGAAACTACACGTCAAAGTCATGTGGGCGGGAACTCACATATAGCTATGCCTTTCTCACTGGTTGCGTCCCTCACTACTGCCTTGAAGGGAGGAACGCGTCAATGAGGAAGGTAGTATTTATAAGTCCCCGCTCATCTGATTTATGTCTGTCATTAACATCATTCTAGGAGAAGGTTTAAGTATAAGAAACCTTTCAATTACCTTCGCCTTCATGACAGTCCCAACCAAGTTTTTCTCCAAGTTTCTCCATTGTTCTTATAACAAATGAGTCGAACCTAAGGGGAAATTTATACGTGCACAGGTAAGGGAGGCCCTTTATAGAATGGCTACCGTTTACTAAGTGTAGCATTTGGCGCGTAATGCAACACATTTGAGATATCATCAATTCCACCAGACAATGACTGCCAGACAATGTACTCTTCCTTCGTTGGGCAAAGCTGCCAAAACTGAAAGGAAAGACGACGCTCGAGTGCGTCCAGATTGGACCTGAAAAGTATGCCAAAGTCCAAAAACGAGTTCAAGCTAACACCGCAAAACTGGGTAAACTTAGCTGGGTAAACTTACCAGGAGCAAACAAGTCATTGACGATAGAAAAGCGGTCAAATGCGTTGGCGATATCAGGAATCATAGCCTTCAGCATCTCTTGGCTATGGTCCACTCGATAAAAGCCAGTTGAACCGGCATTCAACTGTAACAGAAAACTGAGAAGAGATTTTTGGGTTGGAAACCAAAGGTTACCGATTTGATTCGCCCTTATAGAGTGCGGAGATGCGATGCTGTCGCGTGCAATCTTTACGGATTAGGAGTGTACTCCAAGCAGACAGCGCGTTTTGAGAAGCTTTCCAAAAGGAGGTAGTGTACTGGAAATTGCCATATACATAAAAAAATGTTGGCTTGTTGGGAGGAGTCTATTCAAGCTTTGGCTCAACGAACAGTTTTTTTTTGGTGGGGCAAGTGAAGGCACAGCCTGGTCGTCTGCAAATGCAAGGGACGCTGTCAGAGGGGGGCGGGTTTAGCGAGGCGCCAGAACGTTCTCCACCCAGCGCGCTTGCCTGCTTCAACAATTGGTAGAGAACTTATCTTGCCGTGCCGATTCCGCCTCCCCCGACATGCCTCCCAATACGCAGTAAGCCAGACTGTAAAAGGCGTGGAACTTTGAAGGGGGTCACGCTCGACTAATTTTCCTCAATGCTTTGACGAGATCTATGCTCAATAGTTGATCTCTCTTCTCTTCCTCTCTCTAAACATTTAAGGTTTGACAACAAATTAATGACTCTAGAGATTGGAGCGTCGTATGTCCTGACTGGGGCGCTGACGCTCGTTATGTGGCGTTGTGACGACCCTTAATCGCCCCTAAGCCCCTCACCGCAAAGTTTCTTACTTCACGCATATTTCTCTTAACTTGTACTAGTACCAACATTTACAAGCGCTCGAAAATTATAGCCTCCAGTTGCAGCTACCGGGCTCCACAAAAGTCCTACGCGCATTCTATCAATGATATGTTCAGCGCTTTAGGCTAAACTTACAAATCATATACCAAAAAATGAAGTCTTCACCTTGACCCATTCTCCTTCCTTCACGTCCGGCACTTCGATTTCTTGTTCACGTTCTACCAGAAGGAACTTTCCTTTCACTTCAGACGGATTCGATCCCACACATACAGTCACTGGTACCTAAAAAACAGTCTTGTGACTAGTTCACAGGTTTTTTTGAATGGAAGAAAGTGGGGAGATCTGAAATCACAGCTAACTTTCGAAAAAGCTCTTCACTCACTTGCCAGAGGGAGTTTGTGGGATCTTCACCACCATCACCAATGAACCTTTTTTGAGAAAGAGATAGAACTCTCTTATTTCCCTGCTGCTTGTCAGTGACCGTAATCACCGGATATCCCATCTGTTTTGTCCAGCCAGACATAAGTTTAACAACATCCTGGAAACATTTGTCACTGGAACACAGAAAAAAAATGAAAAAAAAGTTTCGGTCCTGGTTCAGCACGGTACAGGTAACGGGTGCAGTACGTTCCTGTGAGAAGGTTGATGACGTGCCACTGACGTCACACGAAGAGTCAATGACGTGTTTCGTGATACGTCACTTTGTAATTCCTAACAGATAACAGCCCCCATTCCACATCTGCGCCAGAAACCTGACTGAACAATTACAGACCTGTTGAGAAGCTTCGCCTAACGCCTCCCAAAGATCGAGAGTGATCGCATTTTCATACTGGAATTTCTTCAAGTAAAGACGTAGACCAGCTTGGAAAGTTGGCTCGCCAAGGTAGTAGAACAACATGCGATTAATAGCATTCGATTTCGCATAAGTGATGTTGTCGTAGATCTCTTCCAGTTCACAAGGATTATCTATTTCAACCTAAATCGCACTTTTACAAGGAAAAATGTGCCAGTGTTGGCATTGAGATATTGCAAAACAAAGTAGATGTAACCTCTATGGGTGGCGTGTTACGGCAGCGGCAATCAAGATTGAAGCCTTGAGCCAGTTCGTCGTTGACAAAATGCTCCCAGATCTTGAATTCCGGGCAGTTATAACCGACAAACAGATATTCCATGAATGACGCAAATCCCTCCTTTAGCCAAAGATCGGTCCACCATTTCTGAAAGATCAAAACTCAGAAATTACTCAAAAATCGGCACTATCGTTCCATTACAACCGAAGATATCGACTGAGATTCAGATAGATTTCATGACAGTTCTGGGATAGTCTAGCCGGGGCAGATAATGCTTTTATTAGGGGGTTGTCCGGAAAGTTCTCAGCGTTTTGGGTGTTTCACTTTAAACGATCGTAACTTTTTTAATACTCATCGGATTTAATCGAAATAGGCACCATTCGAATCAGCACACTTTTGCCAATGTGACAGCAGTCGAGAAATCCCATCAAAGTAAAAACTGGGTGGTCGAAAATTCACGAAATCCACTAAGGCTTTTTGCCTGGTCCTGATTGATGAAGTATTTTCCAGCAAGGGAGTTCTGAAAATGTTAGAAAAGGTGATAGTCGATTGGCGAAAGGTCTGAAGAATATGGCGGTTGAGGTAGAACTTCAACCCCCAATTCGTTCAATTTATGGATAGTGATTTGTTTAAAACGTCGTGGGCGGTGACATACTTCTGCGTTGTCATGCAAAAGAATCGGACCCTTTCTTTTGATAAGTGTTGGCTGCAGCTGACAATATTTTCGGTACATTTGGTCGGTTTGTTCACAGTAGGGTTCTGCTGTGATGGTTTGGCCTGGTGATGAAAAGTTATAGTGGATTACAACAGCCGATGACCACCAAACCTGACCAGAATTTTTTTTCGCGAGGGTTCGGCTTTGAAAATTACCTCGGTGGTTCCTCCAAATCCAACCACTGTCCGGAACGTCTCCTGTTATCATACATGACCCATTTTTCATCACAGGTGACAATTCGGCCCAAAAACAGGTCGTTTCTGCTGCGCAAAAGCAATGCAGAAGGAACCTCGAGACGTGCCGATTCCTGCCGGTCACTCCGATTGTGGGGCACCCAATTGTCGAGTTTTTTCACCTTCCCAATGCGTTCCAGACCATCTGCAACAGTGGATTTGCCAAGGCCTAGCTCTTCTGCTATCTCGAACTGTTTGGGATGGGTCAGCCTCCAAAATCCCCCTAAAATCCTCGTCAGATATTGCTTTAGGTCGACCGCTATGAGGTTCATCTTCAAGGCTGAAATCTCCAGAACGAAATTTGTTGAGCCATTGCCGCACAGTGCTTTCTCTAGCACTATTGGGCCCCCACACCTGGTTAATTTGTTGAGTTGTTTCGATTGCGGATTGCCCCAATTTATAGTCGAAGAAAAAATCGTCCGAAGTGCTCTTTTCACATGCTTGAAAAAAATCTTGAAAAAAGGGGTTTATCAAGCAATGGTGAAACGGCAATTATACCATCAGATAGCGCAAGAAATTCTCTACAGGATGTGCTACTGAGAAGCAAGGCAGAATGAGTTTTTAATCAGCAGTGAATGTACAAAAAATAGGTGCACAAAACGCTGAGAACTTTTCGGACAACCTAATAACTGGCAAATTCCGGGCGTAAGACCCGCACATGCGATATTGGGGTCATAAAGCACCTGTTCATCAGCTGAATCTAGACCTTGGGAAGAACCCTGACCAAAATCTAGCCCGGACTTCGATCCTGCGGCATCAAAGGGTAAAAAGTGTGCAAATCTAAAAATTTCAATATGACTCGAAATTAGCGTGATGGCTTTGTACTTACCATGGTTACAAGGTTTCCAAACCAGAAATGAGCAAGCTCGTGGGCTACGACAAGAGCAACACGTGACTTGTCCCTGTAATCGAACGTTGATGACTTGGCCTGGATCAATCAGGAGCGCTTACTTCACGCGTACGTCCACCAGTCCCAGTTCTTCGATAGCCCTAAATAATCAGATATCTACAATGAAAACCTCTCTGCGATTTGTTGACGACGACAAGCGCTAAAACAGCTGAATAAGTGCTCACACCCAGTGCAAAGCTAGTTGGAGAGGGGGTGTGGGGGGCTGCACAGCGGCGCGGCTGCACCATATCATGTCTGCCGGTCTTGCCTTAAATTGAACGGAACATCTTTCGGATTCCCGAGAATGGAGTACATGAACCATCCTTCTCTTTGAAGGAAGCTGTGCAACCTCCCCACCACTCCCCTTCTCAACTAGCTCTACGTCCAGGTACAAAGCAACCAAAACGAGATTTTCTAACCCATGCTGAAGTCAGGAATAGCAATGAGATCACATTTCGGTAGCGGATAGTCTATTCCAAACCAATCGTTGTACCAATCGATTGCCCTGAATCATTCTAGTAGTTGTGCAGTGCAAGGACCGAGAGCAAAATGACCAACTTTGCAGCCAAATCCAGAGAATATGTGCCTTGACTTCTCTTTCCAGGTACCGTATACACTCTTATGATTGTTGTACCGCTTTTTGAAGAAGTCTGAAGGCAGCAAAGTATTGGGAAAAAAGCTCAACCAAAGAAACCATTAGATTTCACCTGGATATAATCAAGTTCTCCTACAACGAACGCCACTAAATACGATGACATTGGAGGAGTTCGATCGAATTTCACCCAAACTTTCTTTGTTCCATGAAAATCGCACGGGGTGGAGGAAACCACAGGCTGAAACAAATTTCAGATATAGGAAGAAGGCACTGGTTTGCTACAGTTTTGCTCAACGCTAAAAAGAAAACATGGATCTTACCATATTAGAAATGGCAGTCAGGCCTGGATCGGTTACTATAGAAATATCAAATGTTGCCTTGTATATGGGCTCATCGAAACATGGAAAAGCGTACCGAGCGTACGTGGACTAAAAAAGGAGACGTAAGAAGGGATACAAAATTAAAGTTCACTTATTCTTTTTCATTTTAATGAGCAGTGATAAAGCTAGTGATAAGAGAGAAGGCACTCAGCTCTTTCTGCTAAGCGAGGCACCAGTATGGGCAACTCAGCCCTTTCTGTACAGCGATGGCACAGTATGAGTAATACCTTGGACCTCCCAAGGTCTTTGAATAAGTGCTGGGGGGCCACCGGAATATTCACCGGTAGAAAACTAGCCCAAAACCTCATGTGTATTTCAAGTATGGTGTCCTTCGCGTTCTCTTTTGTTCCTTTTCTGCGTTGTACATTAGGGTACGTCGCACCATGGTGATCCTAGCGACGGGACTCGTAGTTGGTCGCTGGAGGGAGAGGGGTCGTATTTGCCTTCGAAAACATTTTCCGTTGCTGACTTTTCTCGGTGTATCCTGTTTCAGGTACGATTACGTTTTTTTCCCGGCCAACTCACAACCCTCGACGGCAGCTTTTCAGGGGGGGGCGGAGGGGGAAATGAAAAGTTTTGGAAAACCGAGGAAAACGAAGTTGGAAAAATGTGGAAAAAGATGGGAGATCGGGGAAGGGCGTTGGCAGGGGAGGAAATTTTGGTGTGGGGGTCGTATCTTGCAACGGCAAGACGTGCCCTGCATGCACAATATACAGAAAAGTCAATCTAACATTAGAAAATATTAGGGCCCACCTCAAACTGAGTAGACGCAAGGAACTTCTCCTCATCATTTTCGCCTTTGTACGTACTTCTATAGAAACCGCGCATCTTGTCATTGATTTCACCTGTATAATCGAGTGACAGGGTCACCTGCAATGCGACATCATTTACAATCGATAGCACCAGAGAACGGAAATGTGAACCAAAAGAAAAGATATGGTTGTGAAACTTACCGTCTGAGGATGAACCATATTACCCAAGTCGATAGTAGCTATGTTGAATTTGGGATCATAAGTGTGACTCAAATCCTTCAAAACTGAAAGAAAGCTGTTGTAAATATCAGAGCTATGGCTCGTGATAACCAGGTCCACGCTCAAGCGCTGAACATGAACGTAGACAAACTACATCGTCTATCAGAAAAAAAACAAAAAATGGTGCAGTTTGGCTTGTGGGGGCAGCGCATGGAAGCCTACAGTTTATCTTGTGGAGACCTGTAAATTCATGTGACCGAAGTGTCTTACTTGCACCATTCCGCAGCTTTACAAGAGTTTGTAGGTTTCAGCAAGTGACACCTTTTAGTTGACATGAGCTAGCAAAAGGAACTGGTGAAAAAGCAGAACGCCCCTCTTTAGCCAAACAGCGCCAGAACCCTTTTGCGTACCTCTATCATCATCCAAGGTCAACTTCACCGAATCCAGCTTGATGGAGACCATATGAATTTTCAAGACATCTGTCGGCTCCACTATGCGAATTGTCAACGCTACCGTTCCAGTAAATTGAAAGCTGAAAAAATATTTCCAATAGATTTCGCCTGCAAAGGAATGCTCTAAGATTTTTAATTACTGTGTACTTTGGAGCAACTCCCGTGTAGTTCAAAAGATTACGGTTACGTGTCCCACAATGTTGCATGCACGGTACATCATTGCCGGGAGTGCGGGCGGAGGAGGGTCGCATTTGGTCGCTGGGAGGGGGTGTATCTGCTTTCCAGAAAAATTTTGTCGAGCCGCCAGAAAACTTCTTCAGGTCTTCGGCTTTCCTCGGTTTTCTCCTCTCATGTTTTCAATAACTACCCTCCCAACCCCCTCCTCCCAAGTTGACGGCGCGCAGAACATCCATATAACCACTATTTCTTATAAACCAATGAAACAAGAGGATAGGGAAGGAAGAGGGATCGGACCAGGTGAGGAAAGTCTAGGGTAGGGGAGAGGGGGGGGGAGGTGACATGTCGACACAGAAGCGACGCCAATTTTTGGAGAAAAATTGGAAATCTCCCGGAAAACTTGGAAAAGTGGCAGAAGCTGGAAGATGGGACTACTCGGGAGTACGGCAGGCAGGATAGAGAAGGGAGTCGTGGTTGAACCAGATGAAGAATTTTGGGAGGGATACTATTGACCCCGTCGTTTCACGCATCACGCTGCTGTACCCTGGTTCCATCACGCTCCATGACACGTCTCTGGAACAAGATGGCGCCTTACGACGTAGACCTTCTCCACCCCATTTCTTTGTTTCATGTGGGGAATTTTCGACTTTTCGACCGAGTCTAAGGGAGGAAGTCTTGTGTGGGTGAATCCATTCCTGGCGCAGTTGGGCGACAGAAGGGAGGAAGGTGCATTTTGCACTTTTGCTACTTCCCATTATCATGCATTGATTTTCAAAAAATGACAGGTATTCTTTGCAAGGTTGACAAGTTGCCTTCCTTTGACTGGTATCACTTCATCACTTCACAAGATTTCCACAGATCTATACTTGATGGCTCCACACGACAAGGGGAAACAGCGAAGATGCAGAGTGCCCCCCCCCCTCGTCGCCGAACTGCGCTCAATGCCTTCATGCATAAGGAGTTTCGCAATAAAAGGATTCATCCTATTCGCCCTTCCATGTTAATGACGCATTCAAAAGTGCCTTAGCACGTCATGTAGTGAATTACGAAACTTTGTTGGGCTGAGGCCAGCGCTGTCGCAGTCACAGGGACGTTATCGCTGGACGATAACATACCTTACGTGTTCGGAATTCATCTGGACATGAGCGTTCGAACCCTTGGTAACACGCTGAGGACGAGTTTCCCTGGTCCATTGCTACCACGAATTGTGATAGCGCCTTAGCGCCTCTACCGCCGCGGGACAACATAGTGACCCTATCCGATGTTAATCGGCCAGCACCCCTGCGAACTCTGTTTGCTTTGCACCATGCTGGCGCATCATAACATCAGCAGTTCACTTATCACTGTTTACCTTGACCCCGGACATGCCAAAGATCAACTGGCTGGGAAGAACTTAAAGTCAGGGAATTAAAGCAAGCGCTGACGTACGCAGGTGTGCGGTCCGGCACTTCGCCGGTCAAGAGGTAGATCATGACGAGTGTCACATAACATGTTAACACGTTCCGGACCGCGTGACACACATGGTGTGTCATGCATTTGTCTCTGTACGATGTTTTAACTGATTAACTTGCTCGCCTTTCACGTATAAATGTGGTCAAAACATGTTCTCGTTACGGTGGACAAGTCTTCATAAGAAATTACTGATGAACCACTAATGAAAAATGATGAAATGACCCGGAGGTGCGCGCAGTGTGGCGGTCCGCAATGTGTTGATGTGTGCAGATGTTCTCATTAACACGTCGATTACACCACACCTCCTCAACTCTTAGGTAGCGTTCATACTTTGCGACTGGAGAGACTCCGCGATTTGGGAGACTCACGATATGACAGAATGCGCGACGAGGGAAGTATAGGTGGTGATATGGCCATGCCAAGACTGAGCGATCCGTCATTGGAAGACCCGGCGTTTCCGGCGATTTCGCGCCGACGGAGTGAATGGGTATCGATCGCGCCGGTCGCCAGAGATGGCGAAATTTCGGCGATTCGGGAGATTGAGCGACCCGACGATTCGCGAGACTCAGCAGTCTCCTAGAACGCCGGATCACTCGATCTCCCAGATCGCCGAATCTCCTCGGTCGCAAAGTATGAGTGTGGATCTAGGCTTCGTTCATACTTTTCAACAGCGTTCACCAGCGTCCACTAGCGTACGGCAGCGTTTCGAGCGAACACCACCGGGAAAGTATAGGTAACGATCCAGCGAGCGCCAGCGTCTATCAGTGCCAACCAGCGTACAGCAGCGTGTTCGCGGGCACATAGATAGCCACACTTCCCTAGTCCATCGAGACACTGGTGGACGATGGCGTTCGCTAGATCGATATCTATACTTTCCTAGTCCATGGAGACGCTGATGAACGCTGGCCTCCGCTAGATCGATATCTATACTTTCCTAGTCGCTGGCGTTCACCAGATACGCTGTCGCACGCTAGTGGACGCTAAAGTATGAACGCAGGCTTATAGGCAAGCCATCTACGCTACGTCTGTGCCTGAAGTCAATACTCGGTTCAACATCACTATATCTAAATCTTTCAGAAAATACAGAAAAAAGACGTACGTCTTCATATCGGGAACGATCTTTATGTCATAATGTTCAGGCACAGCAAACAGCGGTAGTCGCTCATATTTCTCCTTGATGGGTGCTGGACAGACGTCCATTTTGGTCTGGAGTGTTGGAGTTGGAATAGGGGACACTTCTGGAACAGCCGCCATTTCACGAGACCGACAATGAAACAATGATGGTATATCCAACAGGAAAATTGATGTGACGTCACAAAATGATAAGAAAGGTATCCGAAGAAAAAAAACATCGCACCAGTGCTGCAAAAGCGAACAGTTAGTCCTATTCGTGGATAACGAATCGGTGGTGTTCGAGTAGCAAGTACCGCTGAATACAAACCCATTAGGAGGTAGTAAAGTGAAAAAATGAAGGTTCAGCAAGTGCAAAAATCGCTCTGGTTTCTATGACAGCGTAGTCTCCAAATACCATAATGCCTCAAGGGGAGCCGCATATAACTTTCAGTTTAGTTTGAGAAAAAGCGTTAGGAAGTGATACTGCCCGGTGAAATCACAATCACTGACCAGTCCATTATCCCAGTAAGAGAGCTAATGCAGTTGGGAAGCCCACTCTTCAGCACCTCCTTGTCCCTTTTCTGAGACTGCGTTCATACTTCGAATCGCGCAGTTGGGTCGTGGAGAATGAACGCGCTCAGAACCAAGGCCTAGGTTTAGTAGAGAATAAACCTCTTCTGCGAGACAGTGTCTCGGCCCTCGGTTCAGAGAGCGACACAGAGGTGCTAAAGCATAATCTCCCAACATTGTTAGCAACAGAGAGCTCCTCTATAAAAAGAAAAGCCACCTCCATAATAAAAAATCCCATATAGCTCAGAGAAAAAATTATAAAATTTTGGAGGAAAAGCGTAGGACGTTTAGCATAAAAAACTAATATGAGTGTTTCAATATTCTTGTGCCTTACGAGGTTGGTTAGGTGGAACGTTTATTAATAATGGCCTAACGTTTCGACTTAATCGTCGTCTTCAGAGGCCAGTGGTTCCACCGTTTGAGCGGATAGGTCCGCGGCACACACTAGAGCGCTGCTCAATAGAAAAAAAAGTTTATTGTTTTCTATTGACAGCGCTCTAGTGTGGCCGCGGACCTATCCGCTCAAACGGTGGAACCACTGGCCTCTGAAGACGACGATTAAGTCGAAACGTTAGGCCATTATTAATAAACGTTCCACCTAACCAACCTCGTAAGGCACAAGAATATTGAAACACTCACTACTAACATGCCGAGGTTGCAAGAAGAGAGAAGCTGGAGAATACTAATATGGTAGTTTTAGTAGATCGGAAGAGGCGAATTCGCGAGGGGGGGGGGTGGTACTGCTGCCCAAAATTTTCCAGAACAGGGCGTCCCCAGCTCCCATGTTCTCGTCTATGGCCGCTAAGGCGTGGCCCATTTTCGAGGAAGATAGGACGATCTGTAAAGAGAAAGTCTGAAAACAAACGGGCGCTTAATCACAAATGACGACAAAAGGTGCTTGAATCAGATTGCCTCATCGGCGCTAGCGAGGCTTGTCCCAGTCACCGAAAAATGAGCTATTCTCGGAATAGACGGGGCAGGTGTTGACATGCCTTGCAGCGCGATTGCAGATGCAGATGGGAAACGGGGAGCTTCTTATGAGGGGGGGGTGTTCCGTCGCTAAAGGGGAGGCGATTGTATTATGGCCGGGGAACTTTTTCTACTATTGACTTTTTTCACAAGTCAACATAGCACTATTGATACACGTCTAGTTCGCTGCCGAGGGTTGGGGCGTGGCAGGCCAGTATGATGTTGTCAACTCCGTTAAAAGCGTCCGTCTTTGCCTTCTTGTTGAAGCAGCAGCATGGCTGAGAAGCAGCGGTAGAAAACGAGTAATACAAGCATATGAACAGTCACTATCGTTTGCCTCGCTTTAACAACTGGCGGAGAACGGGTTTTGCACCGCGCCAAACCCATCCCGCCTGACACGCCCAACCGTCCGCAGCAAACTATACTAGACATTTTTGTTCGCCGCGGACGCTGGGTGGTTTAGGGGCGAGGGAACTGGCTTTATGGGTTTTGATGCGGCGCCAGTCTGTTCTCCGCCAACTGTGGAGGGTGGTAGACGATGCAAGTGGTAAAGAACAGGCTGGCGTCGCGCCAACTCTTGATACGCCCCAGCAGGCGCAGCAAAGAAGACTGTATGGTTGAGTTGGCCCTCCCCCCACTCGGCGCGCCATATGAAGGAAAGTTCGGTAACAAGAGAGGGTAGACTGTAAGGAGGGAGTCGCAGTGGAGGTGACCACTTGCCTGTTGGGAGGGGGAGGGGAGGCAGAAGGCAGGCCGTTGTATTTAAGCCGGAATAATTCTCCCAAATGCCAGGAACTGCCCAGTTGGTAATTAAATTGTAGTCCAATGAACCAAGCATTGTGCGCTTATATACGCACAAAAATATTATTTTGACTGATGACCATTGTTTAAGGCTCCAGTCAGAACAACTGTAGCAGATGAATAAGCGAAGAAAAAGTTATTACATCAATTGAATGGCCAAATGAGAAATGACTAATGTGAAATTGCTCGATGAACTTATCGGTCAGATAAACATGACCAGAATTCCGAAGAGTGGGGTTGTACAAGGTACAATAAAGCCTTCTATTACTTCATGTTTTACATTATAATACCACGTCATGGGATCATTTAGAGAAATTTGTAAAGAAATTTGTTCCAGAGAAAATGATATTTCCGATAAATCAGACTTTGAGAACTCCTACTCTACCCACTCCCAACTCTGGGATTGCATCATAATCAGATCAATAAAATAAATTACTCGAAAACATGATGCCAGGGAAGGGATCATATTGAAGTGGTTAGAGATTACACTCCCACGGTAATCCCCGAACCGATTTCATCCGCAAACTTTAAGGATGGAGTATTTCGGAGCGAATTATTCCCTAACACCTCAGCAAAAATCTTTCTCTGGTATAAACGGTCAGGAAAGGCATTTTGCTGAAGCCAGTAGGTAAAGGGGAATCCACGAAGCCCAAAGCTTAAAAGAACGCTCGTGCAAAAATGCGAGTACTGTGTCCGGACGCGCTACTGCACCAAATAATGCAGATTATTCGGCTAGAGCGAAGAAATCGTTTGCATCATTTTCGAGTTGAAGAAAAACGGGAGTAAAACAGGCCTACAACGAGGACTTTCAGATAAAGGTCCTAAACCAGTTTCTACGGGGTCTAAAAGCCTCTATAGGACTACAAAGGTATATAGATGAAGAAGGACGCAAACCTCTGAATGAGGAAGGCCTGAACACGAATGTTCCGTACGAGTCGTAGAGGAGACAACATTGTGCTGACCGTGTAGATCAGTAGTGCCAGCAGTTAGTCGAGATCAACAGTGGAAGTTAGTAGCAAATCAAAGCATACACCAGCCACCACCATTCCTTCCAGGCCAAATCTAGCCAATTTAAAGCCGTTGAAACCCGAGATCAACCTGGAAAACTATTTTGGCCCTGTAGCGATTCGAGAGGAGGAAAATCGCTATGCTCCCATTTTCTGCGCGCCAACCGATGGGACTCTGTCACACTGCTCTCTGACCTGGCAGAGACGCAGAGTAGACTGTCCAGCGAACGGGCCGATGGCCAGATAAGAGTGAAATGGTGGGGCTAGTTGACCCTTTGTATTCCTAGGTGGAAATTGATCCGAAAAACAGTGATATGGGAGGGGGAGGGGAGCTTTTTCAACTAGTCAGAGCTATCCCATTTAGAGCTGAAGGACAGAAAGAACTAAAGGGGATTCTGTCAAGCAGGGAGATCGGTGGATGGAATAAGTCCATCATGTAAATCCTGATTTTGAAAGTCTTGGGTAGACCTAGCTACCGAAATGCCCCTTACTGGAACAATACCCATTTGGGCAATCATTAAAGGAAGCTCCAAAGGTTAAGTCTTGCCGAATCGCTTCGGTTCAAAACTCTGAACGTAATCCAACGATGGCTATACTTCCGGGCCAAGCTAGGAGCATCAGTAAGCCTGCTGGTAGGCCATCATCCATCGACAATAGCGTGCCCATCGTAAAGTATGGCACGAGCTGGCCCTGGTTGATACTCAGACAGGAGCCAGACTTCAGAGATTTACGCCACGAAAAAGGCTGCGCGAAGTTTGAGGGTGCTTTATTTCCCATTCGCTGAAGAAGTTGACGAGTTTCTGGCTGCTTAAGAGAACTCTACTTCAATCAAACTCCGGGAAATAAAGAGTGCAAAGAAAAAAATGAGGATGAGAAGGAAAAGGGGAAAGAGGGAATGGGGCCCTTTTTTAGCATTCATTCACGCACAGTTCGGCTTGGAGGGGGTATTCTGCTGCCCATCAATCACTGTCGATTGCTCCTTGCGGAGACCTGTAAATTCGTGTAAAGCTGAGCAACATAGCAGGGACTTGCTTTACACTTGGCAAGAGTCTGCAGGTCTTACCAAGATGTGACGTGTAATCTAACAGGAACCATCGAAGGAACAAGAGGAAGTGCAAAAATGCCCCTCCCAGGCCGAACTGCACCTATATTTGCAATATTTACACATATATTCGCCCATTGCTTCTATGCTTTTAATTAGCAGTGTTCGCATCTATAGTTATGATTTATTTACAGAGACGAGATTGGATGTCGTCCAGGAACACAAAGACCAACGAGACGATTAGTGGTTCAGGAGACAGAAGAGAGTAGAGAGAAGAGGCGCCGTTCGTGCACGCATGGTCCAAGGATCGAATTCGTGATCGACTCACACCCAGGTAAACCCCACCTTTCATCCTTCCGAAGCAGGATAATTGCTACGAAGCTTTGTCTGGGAGGATAAAAACACCGGCTTGCATAAGTACTACTCCCCTTCCCCTGCAAAACAGGCGTACACAAAAGAGCGATCGATGAACCAGTAAAGCGAATAATTCGATTTTTGTAATCATAAGTTCCAGCTCTAAAGACTTTCACGTTTTCATGGCTGAAACGAAGAAACAGGAATTGAATAAGGATGGCCGGCGCAAGTTTTTCCTCTGTTGGAATCGACTTTGGAAC